>JAVTVY010042018.1:0-18993 GCA_036873755.1 Hanleya hanleyi | reverse complement strand
TGACTTTTTTCAAAAATTCACCGATTCGCTCCGCAACACTTCCTATCGTGTTCTAAATGACGAGACGAGTAAAACGAGACCCCACAACCCTACCGCAAATGTATAGAAGTGGGTTTCCCAGTAGGATAAACATTGAACCTATACCCCAGTATGGGTCTATATGGGGCTCGGTGACTTTTTTCCAAAATTTCACCGATTCGCACGGGGACACTTCCTATCATGTTCTAAATGACGAGACGAGTAAAACGAGACCCCACAACCCTACCGCAAATGTATAGAAGTACGTTTCCCAGGGGGACAAACATTGATCCTATACCCTCAGTATGGGACTATATGGGGTTCGGTGACTTTTTTCAAAATTTCACCGATTCGCACGGGGACACTTCATATCATGTTCTAAATGACGAGACGAGTAAAACGAGACCTCACAACCCTACCGCAAATGTATAGAAGTACGTTTTCCAGGATGGTCCTATACCTCCCATACCCCATATAAGCATTTTCCCGTAATTTAGGATAAAGTCCGTATTCCGTATTTTTTCAGGAAAATTTTTACATACTCCCACCCTGGAACTAGGGAAAGATAACTCTGTTGATAGACAAGCCCCGTTAAGCCCGGCGACCTATATACCCCTCATACCCCATATAGGCATTTTCCCAGGTTTTTCGATAAAGTCCGTGTTCCGTATTTTTTTTCAGGAAAAATTTTACATGCACCCACCCAGCCATCAAATACCCCTTCACCTAGGCTTCACGTTGATACCTCACTCGACCCCATTCGACCATTAGGGGCTCCCTAGATGCCAAAACGTCTATTTTCATACCCTTGGGCCACCGCGCATGCGCAGAATGACCCTAATTCAACCCCACACCCAGTCCATCAGATGCCCCTTCATGAATGCTTCACTTTGATACATCACTCGATCCCATTGGACCATTAGGGGCTCCCTAGCCCCCAAAAGGCTATTTTCATGCCCTTGGGCCACCGCGCATGCGCAGAAGGCCGATATGTCAACCCCACACCCAGTCCATCAGATGCCCCTTCACGAATGCTTCACTTTGATACCTCACTCGACCCCATTGGACCATTAGGGGCTGCCCTAGCTCCAAAACGTCTATTTCCATACCCTTGGGTCACCGCGCATGCGCAGAATGCCGATATTTCAACCCCACGCCCAGTCCATCAGATGCCCCTTCACGAATGCTTCACTTTGATACCTCCTACGACTCCATTGGCCCATTAGGGACTCCCTAGCTCCAAAACCGCTATTTCCATACCCTTGGGCCACCGCGCATGCGCAGAATGCCGATATTTCAACCCCACACCCAGCCCATCAGATGCCCCTTCACGAATGCTTCACATCGATACCTCACTCGACCCCATTGGTCCATTAGGGGCTTCCCTAGCTCCAAAACGTCTATTTCCATACCCTTGGGCCTCCGCGCATGCGCAGAATGCCGATAGTTCAACCCCGTGCCCAGCCCATCAGATGACCCTTCATGAATGCTTCACTTTGATACCTCACTCGACCCCATCGGTCAACTAGGGGCTCCCATAGCTCCAAAAAGGCTATTTTCATACCCTTCGGCCGCCGCGCATGCGCAGAAGGCCGATATGTCAACCCCACATCCAGCCCATTAGATGCCCCTTCACCTAAGCTTCACTTTGATACCTCATTCGACCCAATCGGACCATTTTATCTAGGGACTACTTTTTCTCCGCGGAAGCTTTTTCCCGAGACCGAATCACCGCCAAAACCACGGCCAAACCGCATCACCGCGCATGAATACATTTTTTTTTTTTTTTGCCGGAACTTTTTTTTTTCGACAACACGACACAAAAACTGGCCGCCATCTTGGACCCACACCATCTTGGTCACACCTCCTACCACACACGACACAAAAACTGGCCGCCATCTTGGACCCACACCATCTTGGTAACACCTCCTACCACACACGACACAAAAACTGGCCGCCATCTTGGACCCACACCATCTTCGTCCCACCTCCTACCACACACGACACAAAAACTGGCCGCCATCTTGGTCCCACACCACACACGACACAAAAACAAGCCGCCATTTTGAAAATATGCAAATGAGGTCAAGTGCGCTCATAGGCCACGCCCCATTCACCTGCGCACAAGCCCCAATACCCCTCAAAACCGCCCCAATTTTAGGTTCTGCGCATGTGCAGTGAGGCGCTAAATACTCTACTTGCTCGCTACCTACTACTACGGTCACGGATGTACAAAGGGAAGCAACTTTACCAACGTCACGGCAGAGGGCGTGACGGCTTGGGGGTCAGATCGAAGATTGTTAACATGGTGGATCAAAGGAAATTGACGCAAAACGGTTTCCAGTTCGATAAATGGGCGGTCAACATGAAATTAAAACAGATGTACTGCAGAGTGACTATCCTAACATATTGACAGACACACGAGGCGCTCTTGTTGTATGATGTAAGATATATATTTCTAGTCCAAATGAATTGAAGAATCTGGTATGTTCTTCTGTGACGTCGATCATTTGCTATGACGTTGCAACAATCCATATTGTGATGACGCCACTCGCGATACCATTGTTGGCGGTCCAAATAACAAACGTCACAAGAGAACGTCATAATACAAATGTATCAAAATGTATATATTCGTAGCGTCGCAAGCTATCGTATGGCTGCAGGATAAATCTGACCCCCTCTGCACTCCTCCCTCTACCGGTATGTCAGCAAAGTTGTTCCCCTTTACGTATCCGTGACCGTCGGTATTGTCATATCATCATCACTACATGCAGTAGGGATATGCAAGAGGCGAGAAAAAATCTAGGAAAATGTAAAACTATCGCCTTTGTTCAACTGATACTTTTCATTATCTCATAACCAAGTATATAGTAAATATTTGTACTGGTCATTCGCCAGTGCTTTTCTTTTGTTTCCCGGGTCTTCTCATGGAGAGCCCTAGCAATTCGATTTACACGTATGCTTGCCATTACCTCGGACAAGTGACGCTGTCTTTCCTTCACTCTCCATCACTCGCTGGATTTTAGCTTCTGCCGTGTCTATCTCCCTTTTCAATTTGTGGAATTTGGCACCTTGAAAGATTTTGATAAGCGTTTTGTAATTGCCTATGGCGATCCAGTTCTCTGATTCTAGAGCGTCCAGGATGTCCACAACATTCTCCTTGATTGTTGCCAGTTTCCCCGCAGGTAAATACGTCCGGGTGATAGTCAGAAATGACAGGTACTCCGGCATCTCTTTGGTCAGTTGGCGGCTAATGTAATCATAAAGTTGTCTGTGAAGTTGTCCGCTGTTGTATTCATGGTCCAGTGCTGGTGCACCTACGAGTACATAATTAGCACTGTGTTTGTGGCAGATATGACATTTTTTTGACAAAGTGAAAATAATTAGTCTCTCAGCTTTATGTCATTGCCCTTTGTCCTTGTAGAACAGTCTTTCATATCAGTCCTATACTCGCTACCGAACCCAGGGTTTTGTAGGCCGTAAAGTAAAGAAAATGGTTAACGTATTTCATAATTATTCCGTCCAGAATATCTTATCTATAAGATCACAGGTGGCTGGCCAAGCATTTAGGTGTGGCGGGAGGGGTAGTGTAACTTGCAAGATTGTATTATTCAGATATCGTAGCAGTGCTCAGAGGCGGAATATTGATGTTATCGTCCGTTGTGAATGAAGATCCATAATAGGTAATAAATACTGACTTATAATAACTCCCAAATACCTTGATCTGATTGCACAGTCTTCCCCTCCTCCTCCATCAGTTGTTGGATTGTTGCCTGTTTCTCTATGATCTCTCTTTTTAGTTTATGGAGTCCAGCCCCGTGGAGGATCTGGATGATTATTTTGTAATTGCCTACCCCAATCCTGTTTTCAGATTCTAAAACGTTCAAGATATCCACAATATTTTCCCTGTTTGATGCCAGCTTCCCCTGTGGTATATGGATCCTAGCAATGATCAGAAAAGAGTTGTAGTCCGGCATCCCTTTGGTCAGATGGCGAGTCATGTAATCGTATAGCTCTCTGTGAAGCTGTTCACTGCTACGCCTGATCTCTAGTGAACAAAATAGACAAAAGGGAAGCCTCAGTGGATTTTTTTCTATACATTTGGTATTCGCAGCTTGTAACTGGTTATATAGTGCATTTAGATTTCGGCTTATGCTTCAACATGCAGAGATAAGAGGCACAAACATAGTGAATATCAACTTCATTATGCTTGCATCAATGGAAATTTTGGCAACTTTTAAATCGAAAATATGCCTGTTATCACTACTTAAAAACATCTCTAAGCGCTGAGTCATAGACTGAAGTAAAATTGGGCTTTCGTGGGTTTTTGTATTTTTTTTGTATACTTTTTGGCATGGATTTTTAATACGTTTAATGTATAACACCTTGATCTAAACTAATAGTGCGATGCAATTAAACGCAACATTAAAGCCACGGCGAGTATGGTGATTTTGAAAACATTAGACCCGTTTTTGTTCAAGGTGTCATAGCTCAGATATATTCAAAACCATACATATTCTAGTTATATCTTCTACAATGCTGTGGACGGGGATGGATACTTTCACATTACCACCAGAAGCATCCAAGTGGTCGAACTATCTTCAATTTAGTAACTTTCTGCAATTTAGTTTAACGTCAAGACAACTCGTATTAAGATGACCCGCATTTGCACATAATAATTTGCAGACATGTAGCTTTGTTTCGAATACGAATCATGTGTACTTGGTTTGTTTGAATGGTTTTCTATATTACTCTCACTTGCTCTTTATCCTATTTGTTTTCGCACCCACAGGTGCCTTGGTTCTTTTATGGGCTAAAATATACCAAATCCTGATTCCAACTTGTATATTTACCTTTGACAGTAGATACAGCCTTCCCTTCCTCCTTCATAACTTTTTGAACCTTGGCCTCTTTCTCTTCTATGACCTTTTTCAATTTATGGAGATTAGCACTTGTGGTGATTTGGATGAGGGTGTTATAGTTGCCGAATGTGATCCAGTTCTCTGACTCCAAAGTGTCCAGAATGTCCACAACGCTTTCCTTGTTGGATGCCAGAATCCCTGGTGGTAGATATGCCCCCGTGGTGGTCAGAAATGATTTATATTCTGGCATCTTAGTGGTCAGCTGACGGCTGATGTCATCGTATAACTGTCTATGAAGTTGTTCGCTGGTCTGCTTCTCTTCTGGTGTACCTAAGAAAAGAATATATGTAACAACAAAGAGCAATAAATCATTCTGACAGTTTTTTTCCTTTATTTTTATCCTTCTGTATAACTCAAGCCTTTCAAGACTGGAAGGTCTTGTATAAAGTATAACTGCAATACGGAGATACTAGGATACTGAGAGAATTTGAGCTGTCAAGTGTCTGTGGATTAGCTTAAACAAGGCGACGGGGGCAAATACAAGTCATTAATTTGCCTCATAACTGGACAGTGTTTGATGAATATGAAAATTCAACACACCCTATTACATCACCCCAAATATTAGTGTCACCACACCTGTACACCTTCCAATGTGCAGCCTGCATTGTTGAATTGTGTATTATATTTCTGCTGTTGGTAGTAAAAATGTCAGAATTGACACCAGCTGTCTGGGGAACACGGGGATGACGCCTAGACATTTAACTCGCTTGTTGGATATGTAAAACTCTCATTTAATGTTTCTCAACTAGACCTACCTTGTAAGTTTTCAAGAGTTACACTTTCTTGGATCTCCTTAGCTTTTTTCTGAATTTCACATTCTAGACGTCGTAGCTTGGCGCTATGAAGTAGTGTCAATAGAAGATTGTAGTCACCAAGGCCAACCTTCCCCTCAGTCTCCAATACCCATAGTACATCCACGATGTTCCCCTTGTTTTCTTCCAGCTTTCCTCTCGGTATACAACCTCCGGCCACCGTGAGAAAAGATCTGTACATTTCCTTAGTGAGGCTACGTTTGACGTGTTCGTAGAGTTTGCAATGAAGTCTCTGACTTCCTGAAATATCTGTCAAACATAACTCGTGTTAAAATTTCCCAGAAATGTGTAAATGGGATAAACGCAAACAAGATCGTAAAAGTTGCTAATGTCCCATAATTCTCCTGCTGTTAAAATGTGAATATAACAGTGCAAACAGGTTCATTCATTTAACATTTGTTGATGGCGAAGAAGATATATCGGTTATGTTATCTCACTATTATCTTAGCTAACGGTCTCTGTATATTCATATATTTGTTTTTCCTTTTCACCGGACTGTCTTTGAACATCTCCCGAATTGTTATATAACTGGCCATTCTATTCATCCAATAATGTCCAAGGAACCGTTAAATAATTCTTCACAGTCTGGGTTCACTTAATTATCTGACCAATTAGCTTCCCAGGTTGGCTTAATGGCATTAGATAATTAGATTTAAATTTATGTTTATAATTAAACATATTACAATATCTGTAAATGGGTTGTTGACTCTTTAAGATCATATGGTGACTACCTCTAACCGGTTTCACCACTTTTTCCTCTTTTGTCATCATATCCTGGATTGTTTTCTCCGTCTGTTCTATCTCCGTCTTAAGTTTATGGAGTTCTGCATCTTGCAGAATAGTGATGACAGATTTGTAGTTGCCGATGGCGATCCAATTCTCTGATTCCATGGCGTCCAGTATATCTACAACGTTGTCCTTGGTTGTTGCCAGTCTCCCTCTGGGCAAACACGTCCTTGCAAGGGTCAGAAAAGATTGGTACTCTGGCAAATCTTTGGTCAACGCACGGTCCATGCAGTGGTACAATTGTCTGTGACGTTGGCTGCTGTCCAACTCTTCTTCTGGGGTACCTAAGTATGCGGACCAAAGCAGAACACACAGGAACATATTTTGTGGCCAAGTCATTGTTTTCCCTATAATCGCAAACAGTTGTCCTGTTTGGCTGCATTGCTGCTGATCTATGCTTAATGACGTTGATGAAACTATCCATTTTGACGAAAGACATAATTATGGGGTGTCTTCTTTCATGAAGACGAGATCCCTGTGTGGTATCTGATAGCATGATCTTCATCCCCATGTTATCTAGGTCTTTTCATTTCCGATGGAAAGACCTATTTGTTATTCTACGGATTTTTATTATTATTATGCTATCCAAATTTGTACACAATGAAACGTCCTCAAAGCCTCACTGTAGAGCTTAGATATTGGGCACACGGTTAGATATTCGTCTGAAGTTATGCTTATTACTTGGACAACTGATCTTGACCTTGACCTCATAAGATATAGGCGCGCAAAGTTAAATTTTATTTTGCGAATATTGAGCAAACGGATTGGAAGACGAAGTTGACATTTGGAAAGCAAGTGTTTGAACTTTTTCTCAACAAAATGAGCAAATAAAATAAGTAGGTCAGACAAGCAGTTTTCGAGTTCTCTCCCCTGGTGCTGTTTTTCGTGTCGGCTGTGTACAGCCAAAACTAAAGAACATATCTAAAAGAAAGTTGATGGTTGCTAAGTGTTACATATGGCCATGCTGTAGTTATATATTTGAATTGTTACGTAACAAGAAAAAATAGTTATCTCCCTTTTACTGTTTTTCAAAACCCGTTATTTTATAAGGAAATAAGCTACGGCATAGATACTTCTAGTATTAAAGAACACTTTAATGACCTAAAAGAATGTGACCTTAAATTTGACCTTTGATCTCCAGGAGCGTCTCTAGATGAGTACAAAGGTCACCACTTGTCTCAGAACTCGGCTTTGACCTTGACCTTTGAAGTGGTAAGCATCCAAATATCGAAAATACGGCTTCCGTTTTCTGAAAAACTAACGCACTGACAATTACAAAACAATGAAACAATAGTGGGCACAATATTGTCTTTCTTTTGGCGCTACTTATAAAACGATCCGATGTGACCTTGACCTTGAATATCGCACAATGTAAAAAGCATTGTTCGCATTTTTCTCAAAAACTGCAACATGCAGGAATCTGTAATTTAGTAAATTTGTAGCCCATGATACAGCTATGACGTCACTGAATTTTCAACCTGACATTGACCTTGGTTTTTCAGATATGACCACCGACAGTTTTCAGACTACAGCGCCATAAGTTGAAAACTGTTAGGAATTCTAACTTGAAATTTGCATATGAATGTGACGTGACGTCCCGAATTGATCTAGAGTGTCAGATATCGGTCATGACCTTGATCTTTGGAACAGTTTGCATTCGACTGTCGAAAATACGGATTCCATTTACTTGAAAAGTAGGTTACTGGCAGCCATCATACTAGAACTCACGAAAGAACTTTCGATGGTTTTTCGTTTGACAGTAAAAACAAAACGATCCGATGTGACCTTGACCTTGAATATCACCTGATACCAAAAGTGATTTACTTGATTTCTGGAAAAGTATAAGGACTAGGAATCTGTAATTCAGCACAGATGTTTCTCATTACTCAGGAATGAAGTCATAAAAAATTTGAGCTGACCTTAACCTTGAATGGCTGTGATGAGAAAACTATTCCTCACACGGACTTGAAACTTGCATATAAATATAGGTCATTACATGACCTCACAGAAAAGAACTAGAATAGAAAAAGGTACCAGAAAGTATAGGAGATATTTGACAAAATTCGAAATTTTCACATTTTTGATGCCATGGCGAAACTACAACCCCAATCCGCACTATATTCACAGGACATTGAGAGAATATATACGTCTGTCGGTTTGCAAACTTTCGAAGCAGTAGAATTAATACTTTTTTCAAATACGGAAGTGATAGTGTTTCTCACTTTACACACGCTATAAGGCTGTTTTCGTGTATCGAACTTTTCTGTATGTTATTCTACTCCTTCCCGACACGTCAGTGAACATGGCCGAGCGGTGTGGACGTCTGCTTCCTAACCGCAAAGTCTGTGGTTCGATTCCTACCTTAGCCAGTAATTTATTTCTTCTTCTTTTTTCTATAGTTGAACGATCGCGCATTTCGATCAGATCATGGTCAGTAACCTTTTTCGTTCACTTATTGTATATGTAGTATATGCCACATCCCAATACAGCGAAATGATACCTTTGGGGGACGTCATGGAAAGACCGTGCCATTGTACCAACAATGTCTAGTTCTAGTTTAGTATTCTTCTATCCAGGTCTATCCACCCAGGTGTGAACCATACTCGGCATAATGTACCCACTGACACAAAAAGTGTAATTTTTGATGATTTCCTGATCTTGGGGTCACCGCGACCTTGATCTTTGGCCTCGACATCAATTTCGGTATGTCATTTATCGTGCCCTTCTAACGAATCCACTAGCACGCAAAAATGCGATTTTAAATGATTTCCCGATTTTGTGGTCACATTGATCTTGACCTTTGACCTTTGACCTAGAATAGAAAAAGGTACCAGAAAGTATAGGAGATATTTGACAAAATTCGAAATTTTCACATTTTTGATGCCATGGCGAAACTACAACCCCAATCCGCACTATATTCACAGGACATTGAGAGAATATATACGTCTGTCGGTTTGCAAACTTTCGAAGCAGTAGAATTAATACTTTTTTCAAATACGGAAGTGATAGTGTTTCTCACTTTACACACGCTATAAGGCTGTTTTCGTGTATCGAACTTTTCTGTATGTTATTCTACTCCTTCCCGACACGTCAGTGAACATGGCCGAGCGGTGTGGACGTCTGCTTCCTAACCGCAAAGTCGGTGGTTCGATTCCTACCTTAGCCAGTAATTTATTTCTTCTTCTTTTTTCTATAGTTGAACGATCGCGCATTTCGATCAGATCATGGTCAGTAACCTTTTTCGTTCACTTATTGTATATGTAGTATATGCCACATCCCAATACAGCGAAATGATACCTTTGGGGGACGTCATGGAAAGACCGTGCCATTGTACCAACAATGTCTAGTTCTAGTTTAGTATTCTTCTATCCAGGTCTATCCACCCAGGTGTGAACCATACTCGGCATAATGTACCCACTGACACAAAAAGTGTAATTTTTGATGATTTCCTGATCTTGGGGTCACCGCGACCTTGATCTTTGGCCTCGACATCAATTTCGGTATGTCATTTATCGTGCCCTTCTAACGAATCCACTAGCACGCAAAAATGCGATTTTAAATGATTTCCCGATTTTGTGGTCACATTGATCTTGACCTTTGACCTTGACCTCAATTTTGATACGCGAGACATTATCTTCCCTTAATTTGTCTACAGGCACGAAGAATTTTTAATGACAATTTTGGTATGCGACACTTTTTTTCCCCTTATGTACAAACTCGCATTTTCCAAGGATTTTCTGACAGTTGAAATATGTTAGAATCTGTACCGGATATGTCGGTCTCAACCTTGAACGAAGACTTTTGAAATGCATTTTTTTTATTTTTTATTCGAGGGCAGAATTATCAGGTTATCTTTCTTAGTTATTTCAAGACCAAGATTTTTAAAGATTCTGTCTTCTATAAACAAACTTTTGTTTCCAGTGAAATACTTGGTCCGACTATACTATGGAAGCGGGATATAAACAAGAATATACCCTTGATGATCTTATCATCCGGTCTACGTCTGCACGACTGTACGTCTTCTGTTATAACCGCCTCATTCTCTTCTTCAGGATCCATCAGCTGGTCAGCGTTGCCCATGATAAGGCGCTGCTGCGGACTGAAAGTAGATTTTCTTCGCTTGCATGCTGATTCGTCCGATGGTTCGTCTTCATCCATAGATGAGGTGCTCTTCTCAATCCTCTGTGGCCGTAAATTACCAAAAATATTTATTGATATTCACAGTAAGAGTTTGCTTAGACTTACTGGATTTCTATGTTGATAAAATGAAATTCAGATGCACATAGACGTAAAGTAGAATTCGCAGAGAATCTTGACCGCAAAACCACTAAGATCAATAATCGTTCGCTTGAATATAGCTCATGGATTTGGAAAAAAATTAAGGTGGTACTGTACTGTGGCTTGATAGGGCTATAACATCATTGCTCTGACAATGAAACATTTGTATCTAATACCGCTCAAGCCGGTGCAAGAGGCCGTGTGGTCAAGCATTCAAGAAAAGCGTGACTAGTTTACAATCATCACACGAATCAGTTCTTGTTCTTTTAACATGTAAAGAGGAAGGTATGATGAAAATATCATGGAAACGAAATTATCCCAGTCCTTCCTGTCTGTATTCTGTGAACATCGTCATTACTAAATGGAATAAAACCCGTATAGGAGGGGGTCAAGTTTCCCGTATGAACGGTTGAGGAAAGAGGAAAAGTCATGGGAAATAAGATTTCTTTATTTTCCTTTATTTTTCCTTTATTTTCATTCATAGCTGAGTTTTGGGAGAGGAGACGGGAGCTGCGAAGATTTTTGGGGCGAACAGGGGTGTTGATAAAAAAGTTTTTCAAGGGGTGAGGGGGTAGCGGGTATATTGTTCCAAAATCATCCACGAACGTAGGGATCAAGTACAATGGCCGAATGAAGGAGTATAACTAACTGTATCTAACTGATACGCATTGCTCTCTAGAAAACGACTTGAATTTCCATTTAGATTACCGTGCTGGTCAGCGAGGCGGATTTGGCGTTAAGAACATCATGATCGCTTGTCGGCATCATTGAAAATTGTTGACCGTTCTAGATCTGCATCCTAGAACTACCTTGTGTGTATACGCATATTTATTGTATACCTGCTTAGATATCAGTGCATATAGACTCGCTTGGATAAGACTATATGGTAGTGGAATTGTCCACCGACGATCTCTGGCTGCTGAATTTGAAGAATAGAGAAAATGATCCTATAGACATACGAGCACGTAGACCGGGCTACCGTCCCTTGATATTCAAATGGGATATAAATTAAGTTTAAAATGTTCAGGAATATATTAAAGCTACCACTGTAATGCTTGTAAGTTTTATTTATTAACGAAGAATGAATATCAGTTTATCTGGCAGCTGTTTAATCCTAAATAGACTGGGTTGTGAGAGAGAAGGGCCAGGTGGGGAAGGAAGCGGATTCGCTTTTCTTTTAAAATTCCACTACTGCTTAAACTTACATCAACGCTGAAGGTGAGAGCTGAAATTTTAATGTCATTAATGGAAGATGTTCCAAATTCTTTAGACAAGGCATCATGGGTAAACTTAAATATGATCCCTATGGCGATGTATTAAGAAAATTGTGTATTTTTGCGTTTTCGTTCTGCAGGCTTTGATATTTACTGTCTCAGAGAAACGGAAATAAATTTATTCCACCTCTGATAGTAATTTTCGATTTACTAAGCAGAATTTGTGTTAGTAAATTCTACAAATACAGAAAGCATATGGGACTTTTACAAAGAAAAAGCTTTCTTTTGCGTGACGTTTTTAATCCTTACCTTCAACGTAATATTTTTAATGCATTTTGAAAAGAAATGATGACTGTAATTTGCATAAACCTGTATGATTGATCGAAATGTGCTCCTTTCCTCTTTTGATATTTGTTGAGGCATTATAGGGAGGATTTTCTCTTGTAACAAACAAAATACGACACCTCAAACCAAAATTATATTCTCAGGCAAAAAACAGAAGGTTGATTACTTGAAAAAACCTGGCTTGCTTTTGTTACAAGAAAACCCTCTCCATAACACCGTCTCCAGAAAGAGAGCATGTTTTAATCGAACACAAATCATGCTCTGATTATCGCAATATTTTTGGGGTTGATATTTCGATATGTAAACTTCAAGGAAAAAACTGATTTTTGCAGGTTTTGGATAAAAAAACCCCCAAACAAATGACTATACCGCCACATTCAAAGGGAGTTTTGCTATCTGAACATCGCACATTTTGAAAACAAAACCTAAATTTTCGCCGCTACGACACCATCAGAACAGTCCGTGATAATTCATTCTGTCGATATTTCACCTAGCCTCGGCCATATGCAAATTACATAAAAAACGACCTTTCATGAGATTGAATCGAAGTTGCATGTGAAAATTGTTATCTTTGAAACAGGTTCAGTCTACAAGAACAGAAAAGTGTCCAAGATGAGCAATAAAGCAATAAAACCAAACAGTCCAGTCCATGTAAACCATATTACGACTTTACGACAAAAGTGAACTTCTTTATGACTGTCTACATTGAGGAAAATGAGGATAATAGGGAAAGCCACTTCGATAAGCCCACCCCACTGACCAGTCTGTCCGATGGACTCATATTGTTTTGTTTTGGAGCAGACTGACCCAATTTGGTCAGTGCATGGAAGCGGGACTATTTCCTAGAAAAAACCTCAAAGATTTATACATTTCTCGTAACGGTTCCAGCCACATGATTGTTCAGCTTTAATTTAAGCTAATTTTAAACCAACACAAGATTATCATCGTCGCAAATGCCAACTCGTATGAATTTTACTTTGGTGGGCGAGTTTCACCTTCGAATAATTTCTTCGCACTAAAACAATCTTCCTCCTCTCCTTTCTTCCTGTGTGGATGCCACTTGTCATATTCAATAACCAGAGGCACAGACTTTTGTTTTGGAATTTAGAGTGCTAGTGGACCGGGTGACTTAAAATGTGGGGAAATTACCATTTGCAAAACGCTGTGACAATACCAAACGAAAGCAGTTCTCCATGGCCAGCATTATCTTGAAAATCGAATGAGTCATCCTTTCACGTAAACCCATGATTTACAACGTTGCTCCTTCATAATTTCAAACACGATCAATTTCAATATCACGCCGGGCCTTACTCAACACCTTTCAAGTTTAGTAAGTTCGGTCAAGTATCATAGCTATGTTGCCCAAACAGTTCAAGGCATTATTCCTAGCTCTTTGTGCGAATTTATCATAACTGATAGATATATTACCATAGCCTAACATCTTACTGAATCTATTCATATATCCCTAAGATCTTGATTTGATGGTCAAATTCGAAATGGCGGCTATATGGGGGTCATCTTAAGATCATACTTTTTGATGCTGCTCTTACAGTTCAAGGCATTATGCCTAGCTCCTTGTGCAAATTTATTTAAACTGAGAGATATCTAACAATAGCCTATCATCTTACGCACATTTTGAATCTAATTACATATTCCTAAGGTCAAGATTTGACGATCAAATTCAAAATGGCGGCCATATGGGGTCACCTGAAAACCGTATTTTTTCCTGTTGCTCGTATAGTTCAACTAACTATTCTTAGATGGTTGTGTAAAGGAACTCGTACGTTAAGATGGACAGACCGCCCCAGATGAGGTACGGTTGAAGTTAAAAAATGAAACATTAAATATGATATGAATGTTCCGATTAGCATGAACTATGTCATTTTGTTGGACTCTCTTTGAAATATTGGGAGCATGAGTGACATGGTTTTTTAACAATAACTCTTCAAAGTGGTAGGTTTGTATAAAATTGACAGTTTTGGGTTGGAAAAGCCGCGTTTGCCTCTCTGTAAACTATATGAAGATAAACTATAATCACAAATATATTTACACGTAATAAAGCACTTCTGAATCCATAGCTCTCCAGCAAATCTCGTTTTGGTTATCATTTATCTTCATATAAAAAATTAAAACTTTATGAAATGTTGTTTTCGTGATATAATCCTCATTCATTTTCAAATACGATAATTGTATCAACGTTAAATGCGAGAGTACGGTATGGCCGAATGGATAATATCAAGAGGACTGGATTTGTTTTGATTGACTGGTCTGCTGGTTCGAATCCCAAAGTATCCTTTCTAAATTTTTCGATAATTTAATGCATTTTTCCATTTCGTATCATGATTACAATATATTTGTGAATATTTGTTTGTGCACAGAATGATCGGAAATACATTTTTGTTGTGTCAAGATATAATACTAGGCGAATAGCACGAATTAATGCACGATAAGATAGATACAGATGCATAGTAGGTTATAATTATTGTACACTCCAAACAAATGACACCGCGGAAATCGGCAGACACTCAATTCACTGATTGACGAATAAAATCTATTTTATTTTCAATATTCGACTTGGCATTTATGTATATAACATAATTAATGTAACAGAATTAATGTTATGAATATCACATAACATCAATTTAATTCGGTAGAAAATGGACAAATCCACGAATATAAACTGCTTGGCCTTACACACCGTGTTCCCGGCAGTAACTCTGGATCTGTTCAATTCCATAGGAGTCACGTGGTCCGTTGTGAATAGATTGCTGGCTGGGGCGGTTTGTCCATCCTAACGTACAAGGTCCTTTTTCAAAACCGAAGGGTCTCACATCATAGCCAAACGCTTTGTGTCCATTTTTGAATCTTATTTGCTTAGTCTTCAGATTAAAAATAATGGTTTAATTCAAAATGGCGACCACATGGAGCCATCCGGAAATTCGTGTATTTTTCATGTTATACTCGTATAGTGCAAGGTATTATTTTTAGTCGAGGTACAAACTTGTTTAAATTGAGCAGAATAACACCATAGCTTGTAACGTCTATAGGTTGTGACTCAAAACGTTGTGTTTTGTCCTTTTTGTTCAAAATTGCGCCTAAAAGTGCCCAAAAATATTTTACTTCACACAAGATAATTAATTCCAAATTATTGCCTATTTTTTGCAGCGAAAAATGGAATAAATAAAAATTTTGAAAAATCCTACTTAAAAATCGAACAGAAAGTGAATTTTTAGAATATGACGTCACTGTGACATCATCAAGACGGCCATCTTGAATTATTTTACACTTTACGTTAGGGCTTGACCCCAAGATATACTCGGGAAAGTTTCAGCGCCCTAACCCAAGTTGTTCTGTGGAAATTGATGTGCTAAACATGTTAAACTGCATGTGCCAGAGTCTGTTAATATAATTCGGAGAAAACTGCGTTAGTAGTAGGGTAAGCGTGAAAATAGTCGTATTGCCCTCTTTGCACTTAATCTTGAGGGGTAACTCTTGATTTCCCTAAAGCAACCGACAGGGGCGCCACCAGCTCAATAGAGTTCCCCGCGAAAGGGAGGTAACTTTGATGCACTTTTGTGGTTTTTGGCAAATGCCGGGTTATCTTCCCTGATTGGAACATTTGCATATTAAATCTATATGAGAAAATGCCTGTATGGGGTATGGATGATCCGATGGGGTCGTATGAGGTATCATTGTGAAGCATTCGTGAAGGGGCATCTGATGGGCTGGGTGTGGGGTTGAAATAGCGTCATTCTGCGCATGCGCGGTGGTCAAAGTGTATGGAAATAGACGTTTTGGAGCTAGGGGAGCCACTAATGATCCGATGGGGTCATATGAGGTATTGTGGCGAAAATTCGCCAGTATGATGTGTTTAAGATCTATGTTTGGATAAAGCGCCCACATTCTTGAGCCTCGACTTCAGCGCCAAAACATAAACATTAGACCGTCGAGAGCCTCACGCATACATCGTCTGTGTGATGAAATTTGGCCTGTTGAGAAATTTACCCCCACAGTCGAAAATCCGTGAGTTTCATCTCTTTCGCGTAATTTCATGCAAATTCCTACTTATCTATGTTTGCACAATAGATTCAAGTTTATTATGGCGAAGTGTCAGCTCATAATACGTACGGTAGTAATTTAAGCGCTATAGATTTCAGAAGTTTATCAGAATTCTTGACAACCTGATTTGCCGCCAGTTTTCACTGCATGTATGTGTTGTTGTTGTCAAGTTATAGGATTTTCGGTCAGAAACTATGTTTGTCGGACGAGTTAGCGTCTGGGACATTATAACTTGGAAATTGATAGTATTACGCTTACCATGCGGTTATTAATCGTTCAGATGGCATTTCCATTCTTCTGTTTTATCGCACGGAACACCCATATGTTTTCGTTGCGAACACGCTGTTTGAGGATGGAGCGGGAACTTGGCGGGGAAGTTTGCCTGTTTTTCCCGACCTCGTTTCATAAATTAACGATGGGTGAAGTTGTATTTAAACACACAATACAAACTCCAGATCTTTGGGTATATTTCTCACATAAGTTCAGTCAGAAACATGAAATAATTATATGGAAATTATTTAGTTATAAAATTGTATGGGGTATGGTAATATTTCCCCATTTCGTATTTCTCAGCCACTCCGTGTACAATTGTGATTGACAGTAGCCAAAACTTCGGCTCTCGGCCAATCAGATCGTCTCATTTCGTGTAGTATTTTAGGCTCCGCCTGCTTTGTCAGAAATCTATAAATACAGCCGTTTTCGCACAGTACACTCGGTGATGCTCTCAAGAGCCGGACATACAAGTTCTCTCCGACAGCTAAAATAAAACCGAAGTTGCTATCGTACAAACAACCAACTGGAAGGATAGATGTTTATAGTATTCAACCTAAATAAATAGCAAGATTTTCCGCAGAATTAGCGCTGCAAGAAGAGCTGTACACCATCTAGAAATCCTGTTCTGCTTAACATGGCAATTCCCATTTGCTGAGCTTAACCTGGGAAATCCCACTTGCTGTGCGGAGCCAGGTTATTTCAATGCACTCTGCTGAGAGCGGCAGGAAGCCATACCGCGACAGTTGAGCTGAACTTCTAAGGATAACTTCGTTGAGCAAAAGTCATAAACAGTGAATAATCATGAAAGTTAGTTCTAGTAAGTAAGGAAAATAAACAGTTTTGGAACGCAAAGCGGTTATAGCAGAATTTAAGCCAGCACAACCAAATCTGCACAGGCAACCGATATGGCACAGACCGTATATACAGTGTTGGGTCTGTCGAGTCGGCGGCAAGTTCAACCGTTTCTGCACAGCAACATTGTATCCATAACCATTTCGGCACACAACGTATTTGTATTGTACTCTGTGCAAGTTCTGCACACAGCGAACTGGGATCTCGTGTAGATCCATATCATTGGAAATACAACCATAACAACTAGTTCAGAGATGTCAGATTTATTTTCAACATGGTGCAAACATAGATGCAGGGAATAGCATAGGGACATTAATTACACAACTGGTATTCAAGCAAAAGCTGTACATATTGAATAAACAGTTATAATGTTATTTGTTGAACTTGAAACCGTTGTTGATGTTCATCATTGGTATTGGACTATAGTCTATTGCAAAAGTGACTGCAACTGAATTATTCAATTCCGCTGCAATTATAAGTCAAGGGACCATATAATTTACTATGGTGACTGGATGAAATACCACAACAATAGATGTTGAAACCTGACCACAGCAGTATCAGCAGCGAATGGAGCAAGTGTTATGATTGAGTGTATAAGTAATTGGTGACACGACGAAAACGTACCCCCTTGGTAGCGGCACCCCCGAAGAGAGATTGGTTATATTTGTGTTCAAGTCTATTGAAGCAGAGGTTCAATAAGGTTTCATACTGAAGAAACAAGGTTATACAAATTAGAAACCAGTGTAGAACAGTTCTCGCTCGAGTCTCACATAAGGAACGAGAGATAAAACAGGTCGTATCACCCTTAGTGGTACTGGTGGCAGCATACCTAGACATTGAAATGTAAGTTTCCATACTAACTCATTTAGTACAGGAAATTTCCGCTACAGTATCAATGTGAAGCATTCGTAAAGGGGCATCTGATGGGTTGGGTGTGGGTTGCAATATCGTCATTCTGCGCATGCGCGGTGGACAAAGGGTATGGAAATAGACGTTTTAGGACCTAGGGGAGCCACTAATGGTCCGATGGAGTCGTATGAGGTATCAATGTGAAGCCTATGTGAGGGGGCATCTGACCATTCTGCGCATGCACAGACAGGGAATTGTGGGAAGAGGGTATGGAAATAGACATTTTGGGATCTAGGGGAGCCCCTAATGGGCCGATGGAGTTGTATGAGGTGTCAATGTGAAGCCTATGTGAGGGGGCATCCGCCTGGACTAGTGTCTCGGCCGTTGTCAACATTCTGCGCATGCTAAAACCGGAAATTGTGGGAAAAGGGCATTGGAATGAACGTTTTGGGATCTAGGTTGGCCACTATTGGTCCTATGGAGTCGTATGAGGTATCATTGTGAAGCCCATGTGAGGGGCATCCTCCTGGACTAGTGACCGCTGTCAACATTCTGCGCATGCGCAGACAGGGAATTGTGGGAAAA
>JAVTVY010042017.1:0-19701 GCA_036873755.1 Hanleya hanleyi | reverse complement strand
TTCAATATGTGATCAATCAAATGTGGACCAATAGTATGAATGAGATGAGATGATACAGCAGTTTGCAGATTTGCTGCGATGATACAAAATGCCGCCCCCCCCCCTTTTTTTAAAAAAATTTAGTTGACCACGTGCTGGGCATCTATACGCGGCCCAAGCGTGGTCATCCTATCTGACTGGACTGACATATCTCTTAGATAGAAATTGGTGAACGTGGAGTTCGCCGTCCAGACAAGACTAGACAATGTCAAGGAGGAGCAGGTTCTTCCATAAATCTCAACAAAAGAAACCTGGCCGGTAAAGCCGAGGGTAATTATGGAGTAGTAATAGAAGATACTAATCTAACCTATCTTTTGAGTGTCTTCCTCCATGTAGCTGGGATGACACAGATAAGGGAATAAACATGAGACAAACAATAAGCAACAAGAAAAACCCTGGTCAGAGACGAAAAGGGTAAATCATAGATATGATACAGATATACTTATTCTTGAGTGCCTCCATCCATGTAGCACCTGTGGTCGTGGTGTGATATGCAAACTCTACCAAGATGTCAGGATCCTCTACCACTCGGGTTGTTAGGTCTTCTTGGTCTTAGAGGGCGCCAAGCCACGCCATTCTCAATCCACCAACGACTTGCGTCCAACTTGTCTTGTGAGTTGAGCGTAGGAGACACAGCTGAGATCATCCAGAGGAAAGTCAGTTTCAAGCTGAAAGACACAAGCAAAACCGTAGTTAAGGTAAAGATTAAACTCTCAAAGTGTCAGACCTCTTAGATTGATGATTAGAGAGTCCATGGTCGTCTATCCGACTTATTCCTTCCTTCAAAGACGATCATGATGAAGAGCAAGATGGCTGCCTTGCTGCAATGGTGACAAATTCTGCCCCCCTCTTCCTGAAAGAACTAACCACGTGCTAGGTAGCCCTTAGTGGCCCAAGCGTGGTCACACTATCTGACTGCACTGACATATCACACAGATAGAAATTTGTGAACGTGGAATTTGCAGTCCAGACACAAGAACTGGACAATATCATGGAGGGACAAGTTCTTCCATAAAGGCCATGTGTAGCGATGGTACGAAACACATTAGAAGAAGTGGAAGCCAGTAGTGGGGGCGTCAATAGTATATCTACCTTCTGGCAATTGATAAGACTATTTTATGGTCTTCTTCAACTACGCGGCTTTTTTAAATATCAAGCCTTGCTGACAGGCGAAGGGACATGATAACCGTAGCCGAAAGCCGCGAACGAAATCGGTACGAGTAAGATAGTGGCGGATGGCTCGAACAGGATCTAGCAGAAGATCGTCCACGAGGCCATGTACAAAGTCTGACAACGCAGGGATGGAGTACGAACGTTGAGCGCACGGACCTGAACGAACAGACTCATTTTGGCGATAAATTCAGGAATGGGCCGAAAAGGAATGCAAGACCAATCCGCTGTCCAGGTCATAGAAGATCTTTCAAGAGCATAAAGTTGAGACACTCTGGACGCCAAAGCAAACGCCGCCACAAAGGCCGTCTCATAAGACACAGCTTTTATAGACGCGGACTCTAAGGGTTCAAAAGGTGGTATAATCAGGGCACACAGAACCACACCGATATCCTATTTCGGTAACAGTTGGCGAGTACAACGCGGCTGTAATGCGAAGGCGCGAATAAGCGCAGAGATATTATCGTTAAGGCTAATGTTGGTACCAAAAGAAAGACGTAACACCCAGCCAGAGCAGAACGATAGCCTTCCATGGTGCTAATATGAGACTTCCTATCCTGGTGAAGGTGAAGGAGGAAGTCAATTACGAGGGAAATAGAGTCGGGAACGTTATCATGACCTCGGCACCAGGACAAAATCCTCTGTAGAGACCGAACCCGAAAAACGAACGTAGTGAGTAAGGTCCTACATATAATAAACAACCCTAAGGTTGATGACAGAACCATAATGTCAAAGTCTAACCATTGGTGTAACGGTCAATACAGGAATAAAGTACTTGAAGGAGAAAGTCGGAAAAACTGTCCCCCAAGTACACCACAAAAACATTGTGTTGTTTAAGCACAATCCAAAGGTAAACGGATCTCAACACAATGTTTGTGTGTTAAAGTCAACATGGTACTGTGTTAATACAACACTGTGCTGAATTCAATTAAAGACGACTAGTCCGGCATTCACAATCCCGCCGTCGTCCTCAGAGAATATCCACGTACATAATCCAAAGACCTATTCCATATAACAGCATTTGACCAAATACTGTTGATTCCAATACAATTTTGATATTCTGAACTCCAGACAGGAAACAACAAGGTCTGGACAGAACTCTCTTCGTAGAGAAACGACGAACGTAAGTAAATCACAATGTGAAAACCCAGAGAGGAATTGATACCAGTGGATGGATGACGCCAAACGAACGGACTTCCCCTCCCGCTGACGACCGACGATAGAGAATCAAAGGAAGTGCCGATGAATGGATATAAAATATGCATCTCGCAAATGAAGAAATGACGTGACAAACGGCGTTATGGCGTACCGGAAAACGTCTAACCGATATAATAGAATGACGCACAGGTGTATGAGAGACACATGACGGCGTAATGAACATGTCGTCAAAGGTGTAATAGGAAAGCGTAATGTGAAAAATGCGAGAAACGTTGTATATGATAAACAACGTAGTGATTTCCTAATTCACAACAACTTAATGTATATACAAGCTCATAATGGAGCAGGATACAAACTTATAAAAGAACACGACGTAACCGAAGGGCGTTGCAAACAGTAACCCCGAAGTCGAATGTAATAAATTTTCCTTCTCTTTAAACGCAGTAGAGATGAACATATTAAATGTTTGTAGCGTTAATCACCAAATGTAAGCTCAATGAGATAAATGGGATTATGGATCTTTGTGTCAGTGAACATGAAATAATGTGTCAATGAATATGGTTACATTATGACCTCTCCCGATATAATTTGTCTCCTGTACATGAAATTCAGTACTGGAGTTTTATATGGAGAGAATATTAAACATTTACAACAATGTTACTATCAATAACCAAAAAGTCACACAATCGACATCCAGAACAAAGATTTTTCCAGGAAACCAAAACAAATCCTTAAAGAATTTTAAATTCCCGAAGAGAGGAAAAACATTTAAAGTCTCTCGCCGGCAGGAAAATGAGGTTATTCAAAAATTTAGAATTTGAAATGACCCAACACGAACAAATTTGTCGAGAAGAGGAAGAACAGTAAGAACATTACTAAAGAGCAGTTTGATGCTCTAGTAGACTGTACCGGTAATACATACTTGGTAGAAAGAAACCATAGAAGACTTCACGACTTACGTGTCATTAGGCCTGCCCCTTGGCCGGACCAATACATTCCCACTCACGCTAGTAAAATTTTAAATTTTCTCATAGGGAAGAAATTAAAATTAGTGCATAAGTCCATCTGAATTATAAGCGTAACACAGTATACAGATGGAACAGCTTGGTGAGAAACAAACAAATCACATGTATAAAACAAAATTGTGTATCAAGGCATAGCACAGTTTCACAATAAACAGTGGGTAATAGGATTACTTACTCACGATAACCAACACGTGATCCCTTTGTTGATCGACACACCCTTAATCACATAAAGAGATCAGCAAAGACGCTCATTAAAATGCAACAAACAGTCGTAGCATTGAAGCCCCGTAACATCCATTTATGCTATTATTATAACATCGTTTAAATAGGGTTGAGATGTGGTTACGTACACAAAAACAACAAACACGTAAACATGAGAGGCAGAATAAAACCTCCGTAAGATCTCTCTTGAAGACAGGATATCAAAATCACATAATAATACTTGATATAACAAGAGATTACCTTCTTGGTAGGCCAAAGAATTGAATGGATGAAGGTGAGAACAATCAAAGTCCGAACAAAACATACAACAACAACATGAAACATTGACGGACTGCTTATAAAGACTCGGATTTCCCCGGCGGAGAAAACCGAACCTCCCGCGTCAAATGAGGGTAGTTCTCACAATCCTGGTAATTTATACAACAATTCAATGGATAAAATCATGAAACAACGAAACAAAAACTTGTTCGTTTAAAGTACATCACAATAGGCTCCATACTGACCGAACAAAACGGAATGTTGGGGGCTAATAAAAGCCTACCTCAAACACACCGGGTCGCAACTCAAAGTTTGTGTGAAGACGTAATATTGAATACACACTGGCCTAATGCAGGACTGTGTTATTTGTTAAACATGAGATTTCATAAAGAGTTTTAGAAAAACATCGTCAGACGATCATTTCAATAGAATTTAAAATCTCCGCCAAAAACCAAATATTTAGCGACGTACGTCCGAAGACACTCAACACGTGGCCGACTCAAACGAGTCCAACATTCGCCCCAACAAATAGATCGGGCACGGAATTAAATAAACTATGTCCAGATTAAACCGACAACGGAGAAATAGACACACGACGTTGTTTATTAGCTTTCTTCTTTTTGGAAGAAACATGTGGTACCGATAGACAGAGGCGAAATAACATGTGGCAAAGAATTCTTTTGTCTGACGGAGACAATGGAATGGCCAGGCAAGACCGACCTGGTCTTTGTTGAGCGTAACAAAGGAACGGGTTTTGGATCGACCCTAGACAATGAAACTCCGGACCGGGTCAAACTGTCTAGCAACCTAGAATTATCTTCGCGTAGAATAGTACCGCTTGGTGGTATACATACTGACGCGGGAGACACTGGGTTTTGACCAACTCGGTCAAGATCTTCGTTACACTACATATCATTGACCAAAGAAATTTCTAAGACCCGTCTGTCGATCTCCGACATAGACGGGTCATCACAAGCATGTAAAAGAAAAGCACGACGGGCCTGGGCATAATTCTTCCAAGCCGTCGGATCCCATAATACACATTCCGCGCACGTGGACGCACGATAACACAAATCTTTACATGAAAAGCAAGCCGTGTGAGCGTCCAAAGGGGACAAATTTTTTCCCGCACGTACGACAAGGAATACAAGTCGGAACTTCAGACATAATTATACAATAAGTAAGTTCCGAATAAACAACAAACTCAACACTTGATAAAGGATATACCAGCGAGACAACAACAACTAATGTTGTAAAATTGACTCTGAACACTTCCCTAGATGTGCACTGCTCGAGCAAACAGGAGAAAGAGGAAGAGAATGGGCTGTGCGTTGTCTTATATAGTAACCACGTTGGGAAGAGTGAGAGCTCTCCTAGGGGCGGATAACTCTCTCTCCTAGGGGAGATAATTTTTAGTTTTAACTTCCGTTTTCTACGTTTGATTGTGCATTTAAATGGAGTTTAAAGGTAATAATTGAAGCAGGTTTACGATTTAGGCAGCGAATGCTACCTTTCTACTATAGTACTATATATAAAAATTTGTTGTATTGTTGGGAAAATAATGTGATTCAAAAAGTTGTTTTGATCCTGGACAAGGGCACTGAAAACCATTAAAGAGATGTAAATGTATTTTCACACGTAAAGCTTGAAATCTACTGAACCTATATTATTCAATCTGTTTCCTTTAATTAAAAAATTGTAAAATTAAATCGGCGATCGTTATTTATTTTGGAATGAAGGCGCATTAGGAGACTGTTACCAACAAGTTCTGAGCTGACCTACTTTTGATGAAAATTTCTGGTGATTTTTGATGAAAATCACTGGCGATTCTGACTTGGGCGGTGCCCATCTTAATATAGGCAGGATTTCAACTGGGATTGGGGATTTCCAAGAGTTCAGTTCGCGTTCGAGTCCTAATGCCTACTGTACTTCGTAGGTCCTGTGACATTAGTCACACTGCCATGTATAACAAATTAAAACACCAAAAATTGAACTTGAAATTTCAGTAAATTTCAGGTTACCATGTTCATGTCAACTTTTTTTTTCTTAAGCAATAAAGAAGTTGTTATCCATAGATTAGCCTTGTGTAATATTAAAACTGACTTCAACACTAATTGTATTCTGTGTTTACACTGAATCACCAATAAATAAATAATGAATTCTCCCTCAGATCTCACCTTGTAAGTCATGTGTAAGCATGCCAACACTTCCTTCTCGATCTGAGCTCCACACTGAAGTTGTTGTGGGCAGTGTTTCCATCCATGATTATCAGCGCCCCTTTCACCAATGTTCTCTGTTAGATGAGTCACTTTAGAGATATTCTCCTTTACCATTCATTGTTCTTTAGTTAGTTTGCTTATCGCACTGTTAAGGGTGTTCTCCCGCCTATTAAAACATGAAATGGTGAAGTACGTTGACAAATTTGAGAGAAGTTTGTCCTGATTGTTTTCACACGAAGTAGGCTCTCATTTGCAAATTGTCCGGGAGTCAGTGTGTCCATCCGAATCCTTTTGTCGGCAAAATAAGGAGAACCGTTGACATTAGAACTTTGAGTTTTGGCGTGAACGTGCATTAGGGGACTGTTACCAGCAAGTTCTGAGCTGAGCTACTTTTGATGAAAATTTGACCTACTTAAGTGACCTATAACATTACGCTTGGACCCCAAGTCATCCAGGTGACATATAACATTACACTTGGACCCCCAAGTCATCTTCCTCATCCTACTTCGTAGCTCCTGTGAGGGTAGTCACACTACTCATGTGAAT
Organism: Hanleya hanleyi; assembly: GCA_036873755.1. Lineage (NCBI taxonomy): Eukaryota > Metazoa > Mollusca > Polyplacophora > Lepidopleurida > Hanleyidae > Hanleya > Hanleya hanleyi. Next base: position 13,064 of record JAVTVY010042017.1, on the reverse strand, counting down.
ATATAGTATATGCAGTTTGATGCTTAAAAATACTGCCAGGTGATCTGGTGTACCAGGAGATTAGGAGATTGTTGTGGATTTGTATCCCCCTATTCTCAATTATGAGATGGCACATCTGGGTCTCCTTCTCGGTGAAGTCTCAAGCATGTCACAGATATGTCACATCAAGGTTGTCGCTCTTTGTGAATCAGCATTGAGACTCGGGCTACATTAAGAATGACCATGCCCAGGAACTTAATTCACAAATGTATGGACTTGAAGTAGGCTAGACGAGCCGCGATTTTGATTTTCGTACCCCAGTGTCTCGAAACATGTGCAAAAATAATTTGACAATGAAGATTTTTTTTTTACTGTCTGCATTCATCACATATGTTCGAATTATCAAAGAGATTTACCATATCAAAAATTGTTGAGATTGACCTATATTCTTCTGTGTCACTAGGTCCTATTTGTCCATTAATCTTTAATTGTTAATTATTAAACCCATATTCCAAGTATGATAAGTCCTAGGCTTACTGAAGTTAAACCAGACACACATCTGGTTATGGACTACAGCCAAAGTTGTCCTTGGGGTATTATCATCATGTTCAGCCATCTCTGTTTTCTCATTACCATTATCAATCAGAACCTATGCAATGACTATGTGTAGATGTGTAGGGCAACATATTCTCTCAGTATAGTTACATCATTCCTTCTAAGATGGCGGTAGTGGTGACCAGATACACAGGGCAGCCAATCATGGCATATTTCGAAATTCAAATCGATTTGAGGTCAGTGATGTGTCATGTCTTTGAACAGAGCTGGTGGGCTGATATATGAAGGCTAATTCCAAGTGTGAATGGAGAAGTCGACTTGTGTGTTAAGATGAAATTTATACAGTTACTTGAAAATAATTTCTTGGATTTTTGCTTGAATGAGTGAAATTTTCTTACACGAGAAATCACAGTTTTGTCCTATATAGAAGAAGAAATTCAAGCACCTGACAAATAAGTTTTTTCATATAAAAAAGAATAGTTTTGAGAACTCTTCGGCTGTTCTTAGCAATTTTTAAACTCTGCTTGTTTTTTGTAAATTTGCAGAAATGTTTATTTTTCTTATTCAGGAAAAGTCTTAAATGGGTAAAAAGTGAGTCCCCCACAAAAATTATTTCTTATGAATTAAGAAAATGTAAAAATATTTAAGAAAATGTAAGAAATAATTTCTTGTGAGGGGACCCGCTTTTTACTTATTTAAGACTTTTCTTGAATAAGAAAAATAAACATTTCTGCAAATTTACAAAAAACAAGCAGAGTTTAAAATTGCTAAGAACAGCCAAAGAGTTCTCCAAACTATCCCTTTTTATGTGAAAAGACTTCTTCTATAGAGGACAAAACTGGGATTTATCGTTTAAGAAAATTTCACTCATTCAAGCAAAAATCCAAGAAATTATTTTTAACAGTGTATTGTTTTAGAGTGGCTATATTCTTACTCAGGCCTCATTCAGTCGGGTTTTCGTTTCTCTGAGAACGTGCACGTGATGAGGAACCCTCAGGGCTCAAGTAGGAGACTATCTGCTTTTATGTTTTATTCTACCTTTCAGGTGTTAAGGGATTGCCAAGAGGTGTCCTCATCAGACAAGGTGGACACAATCCAATGGAGAAGAATACAAACATCATAGTCGATGAATTACAGAAACTTTTACAGCATATATGGCAAGGGAAGTTATGATATGAATTCATTCTAACATATTAGTACCATATATGAAATATGAAACAGGAGCGCCAGATTCAATGCTGCCAAACAGAACAGGAGCAGTTCATCAGATAATGTCACATTTCAGCAATTCTGTCCCACTGGTCCTGTCATGGGGGAAAAACTGCTCTCCTGGCTCATGGTGAGCAGCAAGTAAATTGACAATTACTCTATGTTAACCAATACAAGTATGAGGATTAAGGGGAGCAATAGACTACTCTCCTTAAAAACAATTCAGGGGAGAAACGGGTGAGCACGAACAACTGCTCGTCTTCCCCATGGCAAGGCCCGTCATGAAAGCTACTTCACAGAAATTTAGCATATATGTAAAGCAGGCTTGAACAAAATAGAAAATGTGTGTGCTGATCTGTCGTAATGTAATTTTGTGCTGTCTTACATGATGGAATAATCTTTTGTTGGTCACAGCTGGAGAGATTAGATTGAAATTTCTCTATCATAGGCAGCAGCAGGGTACATTATTTGACTAAACTGGATGACCCTGGTACCAAGTGATAGTTTACAGTTATTTTGTAGGTTGTTTGGCAGGTTGTTTGTTTGGCATATAGAAGTTGGAAGATATAAGATTCAAATATTGTGTAATAAATATTCTTTTATTTATCACAAACATTTCGTTCAGGTTTCTTATGTTCCACTGGGAGAATGGGTATTCGTGGCAGATACAGGCATTTATTCTCAGGGCTCATTTTTTGACGGGAATCCGATTCCCGTAATATTCTCGAGAGCTGAAATCACAATTTTTTTTGCAATTTTTGATATGATGAAATTTCATTTTATTCACGAAAAACTAAAGCCTTTTACGTCAGTTAGGTTGAAGTGAAGCCACGATTTGAAGAATAGTAAATCAGTAGTATAGTATGTCTTTGTGCTTGTTTTTTACCCCTCGGCCATGTCCATCCGTCCGTTACCACATTTTAGGCAAAACCGCTTGAGACACAACCGCCATATTCTGAACACTCATTTATCTAGTGCTAAGTCAGATGCCTATCGAAAGTGGCTCCCCGCGGCCCATATTTTACAGAGTTATCACCCTTTACAAATATATTTATTTCTATTTCTCTCCTATATGCTTCAATGTAACCAACTATATCTGCAGAACTGTGTTCGATACAGTTACTATATTTTGGAAACTTACTTCTATTGTATTCTAGAAGCCAACAAAAAATTACTCGCCTCGGCCCTTATTTTGATAATTTGATCCCGACTTTGTCAGAATATCTTTCTAACCAGGACTTTGCTGAAGGACTAGTCTTGCATGGAGTCGATGGCCTGTCAAGGAAGAGGCCATAGTTCAGTAACATAGCCAAGTCCATGGTAAATGTCATGCCAAATAAATTTGAACGGTCATTCAACTACGACAAAAGAAGAATATTTACCGCCTTTGGAAGAGAAAAATTTAACCTAGTGTACATAGAGAAACATCAATGACACTTCCTATCTTGAACTAGTCAAACAGCACTTTCGAACACCCATCTTTAAAGGAGAACTCGTCTGAATGGGTTTTCCTCTCTTTATATCCTCCATTGTGAATTGACATGTTTTACAGTAGAAATCCATTTTATATCATAAGTTTCCTGCTAACCATGTGCACGGCGGCGCCATCAGATACGTCAGTTGGGGGAGACCATCATCTGAGTTGATTGGAAGTAGCATTGTGACGAAGAACATGTGATGCCATCAATACGATGCCACTGTTACATCGCATGAAACAAGAATGTGGCAGCCCATAGAGCCTCACCTAAGATGGTGATCTACGGCCACTCTTTGGGGCTACACCCCAAATTATGACACCTTATTTCACAAAGCAAATAATGCAAATTCCTGAATAAAAATGACATTGAGGAGATTTCTTCTTTAATGGTCACAATGTAAACTTCTTCTAATGTGTTTTTCTAATTACCTTTATTAAATGACCACCTGCCCGGACAGACCAATTTCTTCATTCTCCCAGGGTGGTCTGTCAAGACAGTTTTGACTGTAATGGATTGCAGAGGTTATCTGATGGTGAAGACCTACACTATCAATGTCTATAAATGGTGTGTTGATCATTTAACACTGACACAGGCATTTTCAGGCAGTTGCTTTTATTGAATATAGGCACATGATGGGAGGTATTCTTCTAACAAGTTAAAATTGCCACAGCAAAGGAAACTTACAGCATCCCTTCACCAAGGCATAATAAAAGAAAAAATTATATTATATCCTGATCTCCTAAGAAGTCAAACTTGCCACAGCAAAGGAAACTACAGCGTCCCTTCACCAACGCGTAATAAACGAAAAAATTAAATTATTTCAGAGCTATTTGAACTATATCATGATCTACATGAAAAATTCACTTAAATTATCAATATTATTACAGCACTGTACAATGATGGAACATTCTAGACCCAACTTTTATATCAATAACATAGTATAGTGGTGGATTTATCACAAACTTTGACAAAATCCTGTGATTTAACAGGATAAACATTTTTAAAAAAAACTTGGAAATCACAAGATCCTGAAAGAACACAATATGCATGAACAAATTTCAACAATAAAGGACGGAAACAATTGAAAGGTTTTGATATTTGAAAGGTTTTGATTTACATGTACATGTATATATTAATGTGAAAACAAGATATAAGACACATCACTACACATAAGTAAAATAATGAACTAGAATTAAAATACTGTTGAATTTAATAATAAAAACATTGAAAATATCTGGTACTGACCATAACTAAATAACCAAGGACGGATTTATGAGATGTGTAAATAAAAGTTTAAATAAAAGAACTTTAAATAACTTTCCATTTTCCGAAGCCTTAAAACCTATCCTAAGTTCTTGACTGCCCAGGACATATTGGGTGTCTGGCATTTGGAGTCAAAACAAGAATGAGCTCTGGTCTTGATAGGCATTTCCAGACACTTCCTAGCATGGGAAGAACCATGAAAATTTACTTGTATAACTGGTTCCATTATTTTTATCTTGCAGTATCAACAAGACATCTCTGGAATATTCTAGATCCATGTGTATGTATGTGCATACAAATGTAACATTTATTCAGAACTAAACCTTTACAACTTTTACCAGAAAAGTGTAAATGCTATATAAATATCCGTTTTTAAAAATGCATGTCGACTACAAAAGTATCTTCATAATATAGTAACATCATTTTCACTATCACAGATGGAAATGACACCAATAAAACACTTCAGTCACCACAAATCACCAGACTGAATATCCAATCACCATGGAAGTGTAGTAGATCTGGCACATCTTGACTGTCATGGCTGGCAAGGATTTGTTTTACTTCACATATCATTTAATATGGAATGATTGTACAAAAACAATTTATCACTGCACAATTTATCACTGCACAAACATTTCTTCACATATACCATGTTAAATAATGACAACACGACATTGAAAATAGTGATTTGGCTTGGAAGTGTAACGTTCACCTCCCAGCATGGAAAGCAATCTGAAGCGAGATCCTGTGACACGGTAACCACATACCAAATTTGTCCTTGAAAGGAAATGTTAACTTGGCCCCCAGGTGGTGTCACCTATAGGCATATCGACATAAAAAATATAAAAAAACCCAAGCAAATCTTGAAGCAAAGTACCCATTTACCAAATTGGAAAGAATCCATTCCAGTTTTCAAGTTTACAGGCAGATTGGCATGAAAAAAACAATCTCAAGCGAGACCTTGAGGCAAGGTACCCACATACCAAATTTGGAAAGAATCCTTTCAGCTTTGCAGCTTTTCATAAACTTTCATAAATTGTCTGTAAATGAAATTTAACTTGGCCCCCTATGGCTCCACCTATAGGTGGATTACCATATAAAACAATCCTAAACAAGATCTCAAGGCAAGGTGCCCGCATACCAAATTTGAAAAGAATGCAAAAGATCAGTTTCTCAGAAGTTATTGTCCGGCATAAAAGTCGGACTCTCATTCAATACTATAATTTCGCCATCAAGCCCTTCCACATCGGGGGAACAATAATAAAGACCTACATGTCTGGGTCAAGTATATTGACAGCATTCTGTAAACACTCCTTTAACTTGATTGAGAAAATAAAAGTCTGACAAGACTTCCTGCGTGTCATATTTATAACTGATTACGTAATTAAGTTGCCGTCGGTTTAAAAACTGGTCCACAATGTAATATTACCAGACAGCATCAAAATGGAATGACGCCAATCATGATTTTTTCCCCAGGGTTGTAAGTCCTTAAAATATTTGCCTGATAAGAACAATTACAAATGATAAAAACAAATTTAAATGAACTTGTTTCTCTAGATAACATCAATTTTCAATTTGACTCTTCTTAAAATAGCATCAATCATAACATCTCTGTGCTCCATGAAATACTTATCATTTCTCAGATAATGAATATTTTATGAAAAAGCTCGTTGTAGAATATTTTGATTATAAATACAGGTACCAGTACATTTTGTTTTGAAAGTCTGTACGAAGAAGTAATGAATAATTATAGGCATGATTTTGAACCATTTTCTCAACTTTCGGTTTCAATAAATTTGATCACCCTAAATTTTAGGGTGGAAAATTTCACTTCCTGTGATTGAATTATTAGAGGGATTACCGTACAAATATTTTTCTCATTCGTCAAGTTCGTTGCGAGTAAATATTTAACATTACATGGGAGGCGAGTACACGTTTTGTGAGTCAATTTAGACAACTGACAACACATTGTTAACAAATTTATGTATCGCATGTTTTGTCATGAAATATTCGTCTCCCCCAAAACTGACTGGACAGCTTGATGGAAAACAATCGTCTAGACCCTGAATAGTCCAATTGTGTGATGGTAAACATCTGTAAATATATATAGTCTTTCAAATGTATATTTGGAGCGAGTAAGCTTGCCACAAGACAGTGAAAACGTGGACATGTTAGACATTTTAAAAATGCTAAGGACTATAAACTATATGTGAAAAATCCTCGGATTTACGCCATAAATTACTATACTACATGTATGTACTGGGTATTACGATGAATTACAGCACAAATTTCTCAGTTATTAAATGACATGTAAGATGCCTAGAAAGGAAGCTTACAAAATATATTTACAGGAATATTAAAATTTGTCATGCGGATAAATCTCTGATTGACAGAAATGTTAAAAGTTACAATAAATATAAAATATACAATTAAAATTACAACAGTGTGTTATTCTATACATAATTTGATGAGCAAAATAACAATTTGTCAATTAAAAATTATGAGAAATGAGAAGTTGCACGAAGAAAGTGGTTTGTACAACACTAAGTAGCAATTCAAATGATGTTTGAGAAGAGCAATCGTGGTAAATTGATTCAAAGTTATATACGTAAGCGATGACATTTGTTGTAGTACAATACTCCTGAAATGAATACAAATGACATAGAATGAGATGTTGAAGAAAACGTGGATGCTAGTCTTGCAGTTTTAAGGAGAGTGCACTCACACTCTCCCACTCCCCTAAATGCTTCTCCGGGAGAGCTTTTGTTCACTCTCCTCAAAATTGACAATGCACCGGAGAGTGATATCAAAGAGACATTGGTGATCACTCTTGGATCGCTCGGCAAAAAAAAAGTCCATGAAAATGATCAACAGCACAGATTTTACAAACATGGGAGACTGCAGGATCAAGAAGTCCTATGCTGACACATCGCTGGCCATGCGTGCAGAGTTGAGGTGCGAGTTAAACCCACTGGGAACTGGCGTGGAGGGTGGTAATGGTGTCTGCCCTGTCCGTGGCAGAGCTAACTCGGGCGGTCCGAATGGGTCAACCTGCGGGCAGAATATAATACAGAATTTACTAACAAAAAATGACAGGAAACAATTCGGATCCATTGTCTACTTTTTTTCAGTAACTTTATCAACTTACAGGGGTAGAAGCGTTTGGCGTCCGCCTATTTTCTTTTCATTCAGCGTTTACCAACGCAAATGAAACTATTTCTAAACAGTGATAGAACACTTTTTATACGCCCGCCAAAAAGGCGGACGTATTATGTGATGGCGGTTTCCGTCCGTCCGTCTGTCCGTCCCCCGTGTCCGGTCTATATCTGGAACACTTTTCTATTTACGGTTCCAATTTTTGGTGAGTGGATACCCTACGGGGAGACGATGTGTCGCGTACAAAAATGAAGGTCGAGGTCAGAGGTCACTGGCCTGAAAAACAGGAAATCACTGAAGTGTTCGTGTCCGGTCTATATCTCTGAATGTTTTCTATCCACAGTTGCAATTTTTTGTGAGTGGATACATCAGGTGGAGACGATGTGTCGCGTACTGAAATTCAGGTCGAGGTCAGAGGTCAAAGGTCACTGTTGCCTAAAATCAGGAAATCAGTGATCATTGATAGTTTTCTATCTACAGTTCTAATTTTTGGTGAGTGGATGCCCTAGGGGGAAACGATGTGTTGCATACCAAATGTAGGTCGAGGTCAAAGGTCAGTGGTACCGAAAAATCAGGAAATCATAAAAAAATTCTAATTTTTTGTGAGTGGATTCAAGAGGGAAATGAAGTGTTGCATACCAAAAGGTCGAAGGTCAAGGGTCACGGTGTCCCCAAAATTAGGTCAAAGCCGAAGGTCAAGGTCACTGTGACCCCAAAATTATGAAATTGTTAAAAATCATGATTTTTTGTGTCCCTTGATACACTGAGGGAAGATGATGTGTCATGTACCAAAATTCAGGTCAAGGTCAAAGGTCAAGGTCACTGTGACCCCAAAATCAGGAAATCATTAAAAATAACTTGTTTTTGTTGTGGCAGTAGATACATTAAGGGACATGATGTGTTACATACCAAAATGTGGGTCAAAGGTCAAGGTCATTGTGACCTCAAATTCAAGAAATCATTAAAAGAAACATTTTCATATGCCTGTCGAAGAGGAGGTCATGTAATGCGATATTGCATTCTGTCCAGTCATCCATTAACATTTGTTGTCTCTGGTTTCAAGGTATGGATTGGTACCAAACTTTGGGTATACCTTACTTGCATGGCAAAGAGGAGCCATATTCATTTTGAGATCAATTTGTCAAAGACCAAGGTCACAGTCCCCCAAAACTGAATCAAGTTTAGCTAACTATATGTGTTAGGTTGGAATATTCAGAGTTGTCTCCCCTACATGTATATGGCATTTGTCCTGTGGAGTTGTCTCCTATGTTTGATACATGTAAGAAACAGCTACATTCAGTTAAACTGTTGTGAAATATAAACTGTACATTTATTGATTTAACGAGGAGAGAGGTCCTTTATGAACTTATACCTGTTTATTAACTCAAGAACAAAGGTTTACTTCATCACTTTCTTCACATTTTTCTTCCTTCATGAACAATTTTCTCTCGCCTGAAAGGAATTCATTTAAAGGGAAACTACTATTTTCTTGTGTTTGACTATTGTCGATTTCAATGTGGGATATGCGAGCTCTCGGCTCTTGTTTCAAGGTCACCTAGTTACCAAGAGTTAAGACCATTTTAGTTTATCATTCAATATAAGATGTGAAATATGTTACATTCTCAGAAGCACAAAATCGTAGACCGTTCTCTGGATTTCTAGCTACCAATTGGGATCAAGGCCATTAAACAACCTTGAAATTCAGACCAGTGTAATTCCAGATATATGGGCGTATATTGAAGCCCCTTGGGCTCTTGTTTAACTTCAAACTAAATGATTTTATGGGAAGATTCAATATCGTCCATACTGTGTTTAGCTTAGATCTTTTCCTTTGCCATGCGAAATGATTTTTCTTTCCGTTTCCCAAGTGGAACAATTTATCCACAAAAAAACGATATCTGAATGCTAAACAGAACGATATTGAATTGGAACAAAAATGTGCGCATTTAAATGCTTTTTCTGAGGAAAAAAAAAACAAAAACAAAAAAACAGGACATGATGGTGTACTTCATAATAGAATATGGCTAACATGAGCACTAATTGATTTCTAGCACCAAAAGGCTTTCAGCAAACTAAACGATTTCCAGCAAATGAAACAATATCTAAAAGTTAAACTAAAGTACGGTGACTCAAAGGCTTTTATGAACTAAATGCTTTTGTACCGTTGATTACAAAAAAATGATCATATTTTAATGCTAATGAAAGGTGAAAATAATGCAAATGGAACGTGGTTTGAACAAAACTACCTAAAAAAGGTAGTATGGCAGGGGACAAAAATGTTAGTCTGTCAAAGACGACGGATGAAAACGGAACATAATGGCGGCCCTCACAATGCGGGACTTGCACAATACAGGGTTCCGGCCTCGGCCGCTAGGATCGCCTTTGTTTTTATTTCCGTTTTATACCACTTCTATCGTCTGCTAGGCACAGCTGAGTAGGCTGGCCGGTCGTTTCGCTTGGACGCGTAGCGGGCGATAACTCTCCGTGATAACCACCGCCCAACCGCCAGGATCGCGGCAAACGACATTTCCAGTTTACAGAGAAAAAGCAGCCGACATGGAAATGGATGTGAAAATAGCAGCTACTGCGTGTTTGCTTTAAGGTATGTGGTTGATTTATATGATTTTAAGTTCAATACTTGATATAATCGATAGAAACCTGTCGTAGTTTATTCGATTGTGCCTCCATACTCGTTAGCAATGGTGAAAGACAAATATGCCGAATATAAAACCGGCCCGCGGGATGATTGAAATAGCATAAACGTTTCCGTTCCAGGTTGTTTATATTTTGGAAACATTCAAGGAATTCCCGTAGGTAAGCAAACCCTATGTCGCGAGATATCATGCAGGTAGTTGTCATTTGAACTCCGCTAAAGTCAATAAATACCGCGACGTCGGCATTAGCTGACAATGGGTTTAAATGTGTATTCATGCCAGCATGCGTACAGCTGTTAGATCTCAGCGGGAATGGAGCTTTCAAAGCTGCCCTGAAAGACAAGCTCAGTGCCTAGCAGACGATAGAAGTGGTATAAAACGGAAATAAAAACAAAGGCGATCCTAGCAGCCGAGGCCGGAACCCTGTATTGTGCAAGTCCCGCATTAGGAAAATTCTCCTCTGCAAAAATCAAATGACATCAAAATAACTCCCATTTAGCACCATGTTAACAATTGCTGAGGTGAATTAATTATGACAAAGCATTTACCTCGGCGATTGCTAAATGCCGTGGCTAATTGTGAGGTTGTAATGGTGTACTTTATGATAGAATATGCCTAACATGAGCACTACAGGTACAGGTTTGGAAGTTAGAGAAAATTAAATGTACAAGAAAGATAAAACATTTCATATTATGGTTATTCCGAAGCATTCATTCTTACATTAACTTGAGGGTTCTCTGCCACATCAACTTTGTAGTCTGTGGCTGTTGGCCCATACTGCTTCCTGGCTCTCGACCAATTAGCTTTGACCTCAACATCCTGGCGACTGGCCGGGGGGTGTTTGAACGTCTGACTGGTTGAGGCACAAAGGAGCTGGTCTTTGTCTATATCATCAAATGCCTCCACCTGGAAAATAATATTACCTCACAGTTCAAGTAGTGTCACATCTCATGAGTTTTTTTTATTGCTATTCAAGTAGGACAATTGGCCCTCAGTGGTCGAGTAGTCTTAGGCGTTTCGCTGGTGATCGCTAGCCTTGCCACGCTGAACTGGTACAGGTTCGGGCCCTACTGGTGCACATGGGCAGTGATCTCTCTAGGTTCCCCCCGCTTTCTCCACCATGCAAACTGGCTGTCACCATATGAGTGAAATAACCTCGAGTGCGACATTAAATCAAATCCCCTCAACCCCCCCCCCCCTCCAAGTACGACAAACATCAGGTTAGAGAGAACTACCTCTCTAAAATGGAGGTAAAAAAGGTTGTTTTGTTTAAAGTGAACGTAAAGGCTGAGGCAACATGCACTCTGTGGGAAAGAGCTACATTGAAATACTGAAATAGCAGCAACAAATATTTTTGGGGATTTTTTTGCACCGAGTACGAATGAAATTATCTCCGTTGTATTATTGTTCCCCGGCTGCCGCCATGCTGGCTATCTCACTCAGAGCAGTGACGTTGTATCACCTCGGAGCTCTTTACTTCGTGGAGTTAGAAAGCGCAGAAAGCATGTAAACATAGCGACGTACGAGGAGGCTAGCCTGACTTCAAGTTCTGACGGAAGAGACAAATGAAGGTTTACAGGGTTACCAGTTTGAACCAAAACGCTCCGATGTCGACGAAAGTAGTGAGTAGTTCATCGAACGTTTCAGGTCAGTAAACACTTGCTGGAGACACGCAACACAATCAAAACACGCTTGAAACAGCCGAGCTCTCCACCACCGCAATTACAATTTGTGCTACAGCGATGCCAAAACAAAGTGATACTACGTCACAGGAAAATATCACGTGCTCCGTACAAGCGTTTTCATTGGCGCAAGGCTAGTCAATAAACTGATATGGCCGACTCCAGTCGCTCGTTGCATCAGTCAATAATTCCCGTGTTTGGAATTTTTTTTTTGGAAGGGAAAAAAATCACAAAAAATATTTGTTGCTGCCAAATGATACTTTTAATATAGTTCTTCCACACAGTGCGTGTGTTGTCGCAGCCTTTACGTTCACTTTAATAACACTCCAAAATTTCCGGGCAATTTAGATTATATATTGTTACAGCGACTTAGTTTATATATTGTTACATGTTGTAACACATTTCAATGACAGTGTACATAGTCCAATTTTTAATAGAGAACAAAGCATATAGTCTATCACTAGGCAAATTGAATAGAAGACCATTTAAATTTCATCCGAAGCGGATAGTCCATGGTCGCCTATGGCAGATTCATAGCCGGCAAGATTGCTCAATGGAAGTGAACCCTGCTGCCATTTTGGATTCAGGCATGATGCTTTGTGAGTGTCATCCAAATATACATGACCTGACCCAATAGGATTTAACTTTACTTAAATGTCAAGTTTGTTCCCAGTGGTGTGTGCAGAAAAGTTCACGAACATGATGAAAAAGAGTCCTCCACCAGATAGGGAGGATTACAGTTCTAAAAGAATGGCTTCAATATAGACCAGGAAGACAACAGTTCAACTGTCAGGTGTTTGATTTTTGCAGAAATTGCTCGACAACTCCAGTCTTGATACCCTATGGGAGACAACTGTGACAGCACCCTGATCCAGTAGACATGCTCACAATATTTTACAACAGGTAACCTTTGACCTGAGAGGTATTCCCCATTTATATCTTCATTTAAAATTTGGAGTGAATTGAATCAATAGTTTGCAAATTGTCTTGCTAATGGACAAACATGATGCACACAGGGGGAATAATTATTAGGTCCGTAATAATATTACAACAACCCCCTTTGCACAACAAAACATGCGAAACACCCG
>JAVTVY010042016.1:0-18555 GCA_036873755.1 Hanleya hanleyi | reverse complement strand
TTCTGGTATATAGTCTGTCGTTGTTAAAAGCTTTTTTTATTCCATATGGTCTGCCGTTGGTACAACTTTGTTATTGTATATGGTTTGTCGATGCTACGACCTTGTTATGGTCTATGGTTTGTCGTAGTTACAACCGTGTTATTGTATATGGCCTCTCGTTGTTACAACGTTGTTAGGGTATATGGTCTGTGGTTGTTAGCTTTTTCATTTTATATGGTCTGTCATTGTTACAAGCTTTTTTAATTTATATGGTCTGTCGTTGTTACAACCTTGTTGTATATGGCCTCTCCTTGTTACAACCTAGTTATTGTATATGGTCTGTCACTGCTACAACCTGGTTATGGTATATGGTCTGTCGTTACTTTTTATTGGTTTATAAATCGGAATATCTGAAACTTCACACATACATTATTCAGGCTGTTTTGATGGAATGGTAAGCTAATCAGCATTTCAATAAAAAAACGTTTAATTAACATGAATTCAGCCGTTACGGAATCACGGGTTGGAAGGTATTTCAAAACTTTGAAGCGCTTGTTGTTGAAAATGTGTAGGATATAAGCAAACATTCTACGGCTTATCGTTTGTAGTTATTACTGTCAAGTTTACGGCTTATCGCTTATAGTTATTGCTGTCTAGTTTACGGCTTATCACGTACAGGTTATTGCTGTTCATTTTACGGCTTATCGTTTATAGTTATTGCTGTCACGCTTACGGCTTATCGCTTAAAGTTATTGCTGTCAAGTTTACGGCTTATCGCTTATAGTCATTGCTGTCAAGTTTACGGCTTATCGCTTATAGTTATTGCTGTAAACTTTTTTACGGCCTATCGCTTTTAGTTATTGCTGTCAAGTGTCAAAAAGAATAATATCCCTCTGAAATATTGCTGATATTTATGTAATCTTTGGAAATGTTAGAGATAGAATTAACAGAAAATGGAAACGCCACGGAATCACCAGATTTTCGTGACAATAACATAATAAATTTCCTCGATAAAAAAAGCTTTATCAAGTACATATTTTCTCCAAAACTATATTCCTAGACTGGACTCATTACTTTAAATTATAAAATTGCGACTGGTCCGTTATTTTTATAGTACCTGCCCAATGCATATGTTTGCTCAGATATTTTTTATATTGTTTGCCTTTCAGTGGAATGCAACGTTTTCACCCCGCTGAATCTACAATTTTACGAGTTTATCAAGTATTATTGGGGGAAATCGCCATTAAAAGACCTCTTCCGCGCTATTGATGTGTTACCAGAGCTTATAGGAAGGGAATAGGAAGAAAACAAAATGCTAGTATATGATCTACGAAAAAAGGTGGAGTGAATATTTGGCGAAAAGATCTGTTTAGCGAAGGATGTTTTTTCATGCAATTTATGTTGTTTCTAAACATTGCCAATTTCGGTAAACAAGACGGTACTTTTGTCAAGAAATGAGGTGTTCGCTTTAGATGGATATTTTTCCCTTCAGAGTCGCTCTCTGCCGCTCTATTGTCTCGCTCTGAGCCGGCCGGTAAATTGTGACGTAATGCTCAGGTATTCCCCAACTCTTTGTCAGACAGGCGAGGCCAGTCTAATGGGAAATTCTGGTTCATATTCTCATGCAGTTACCATTAGTATTTTCATGAACGACCCAGATATTTACGAACAATAATCAGTTATATTAATATATAATCCTACTTGAAAACTGAAAAATCATTGCCAAAAGTTCAGCGAACAATAATTAAGGAAGTAACTGCAAAAAAAAAAAGAAGAAAAAACATATTGGCACATGCATAATCACTTGGGAAAGCAAGCTTCACCACTTGTTATGGGTCATTTCCTTAATAAAGGCCTTGATATAAGACAAGTTTAACCTTATAACTTTTCAATTCATAGTTACAACTTTCCGCTGCCCTAAGATGAAATACCCTCATGTAGAAATTATATATGCGTAACAATTAATTTTTTGCTCTGCTGGATCGTCAGAATATTCAAATACTGAACAAGTGGTCTGTCTATGTGTGTGGAGTTGCTTGTGTGTAATTCTATTCACGAATTATAATAAAATAAGGGATTATGTGCGTCAGGGATTCGCTGTCTTTCTTTCACGTCACTATTGCACTTTTAAGTCCAAAATGAAGATGAGAGAAAAACGGAAAAAATGAAAATATTTCTTTCAGGGATTTTGGGATTCGAACCGAAATGTTGGTTTTCTTTTAATCTATAGTCCGACACTGTAACCATTCGGCCAAGCAGCAGTTACAATTATCAACTTGAGGAATCATGTGCCGAAGGGCGGTGAACTACACACTTTTAGAGCCTTACAAGCGTTTTGACATATTTCAATATTATGAAAATATGACACCTTTAACCAAAACAATTCTTCAGTTTCATTTTGGATCAATCCCACCGCATTTCGATATGTAAGACTCGTTTTGGTTAAAGGTGTCATATTTTATATACGAGGAATTCCCTTCAAGAATATCGCCAAAAATTGCAACAAAAAAACAAATGCTTATTTTCTAATACTCGTAATATTTTTTGGACAAATCTCTTCACCGGTGAAAATTGAGAATATGAAAATTCAGCATTTTCTCTCTCAAGCTAATAACTTTTCAAGTGAACGAGAGGAAATTATATTTTCGGTTTATAAACGCAACACACTAAGGAAAAAAATACGGTCAAACCGAACCCCTCCTTTCGCCAAAAGGTCTTTTCAATAGCATATTAGGACCATCAAGAATGCCCGATATTTCTCAATATTCTTAAATATTCAGGTTTGATATACCTCAGGCTGCTTGGGGGTGTTATTAAATATGTGGACATGAATTCTATGATTTGTTTATTTAAAGTTATTCAAAGTTTTGCCACAGCGACACCAAAGAAAAAAAATAACAAAGAAAGAAAGAAGAAAATGAAACAAATATAGCATTAACTTACTGGTGTAGCTAATTGTTTCCAGAGGAGACGGACGACTGTCGAAGCTCCAGGCAATTCAAGGGACGAATGGCGGCGGGACAGAACAGTACCGGTACTACTTCTTTGACAGAGATCCACGATTCTTCCCAACAGTACTAAATTATTACCGGACAGGGAAACTCCACATAGACAAGACTTTCTGTGCTATACAGTGGAAGGAAGAAATGGATTTCTGGGGACTGACCGAGGATTGTATAGCTGACTGCTGTTGGCGCAGGTTAGGAATGATCTGTTGTAATTTTAAGCTGCAATCCCAGATCTACGGAGCCGTAAAAGGGACATGGAAATTATTTTTTTCAACCCCTGAAAATTTTTCTTTTCGTCTTATTAAGTCGTTATAACGACTTAATAAAAAAAAAAAAAAAAAAATGGGGGCTGAAAATTTTTCTTTTCGTCTTATTAAGTCGTTATAACGACTTAATAAAAAAAAAAAAAAAAAAATGGGGGCTGAAATTTTTTCTTTTCGTCTTATTAAGTCGTTATAACGACTTAATTGACCAATGAAATTGCAGCATTAAGTCGTTATAACGACTTATTAAGTCGTTATAACGACTTAATTGACCAATGAAATTCCGTCTTACTTCTGCAGCTTTTATTTTGTTAACTGACACCTCCCCGGTGAAACAGCGTTTAGATAGGCACTATCAAGGGCAGATCTACGGGGGGTGGGGTCAGGGGTCCCCCCCAATTAGACCTGTAGAAAAAATGAGAGAGGGATCAGCGAACCCTGGAATTTCACGTAGAAATAATATCTTGAAATTATATCTAAAATAAACGAATGTGGATTATGTAATCAGAGTATCTATTGATATATTAAACAGACATCTATTTATGTGGTTTGTGAGCGTACTATATTTCGATGTTGAATATGAAAACATTATGGCTACGAGCGCTCCACGTGTGAAGTGTTAGTCCTGATTTGTATGTGTTTTACCACAATGTCAAATGGGGGCATAAGGTCTGATACTTTTCAATATCGATGCGTGCTTATGCGAAACAAAAGTGAAAGTTAATCTACATACATTATGTTCGATTTATTTTGTTTTGGTGCATTTTGACGGTATATTTTCTGTTTGTTTTGAATGAACATTAAACCGTTGCTCGATCTGGAGCTCAGTTCCCACTCTCATGTTTTTGATTGCATGGGTCTCTCCATTTTTCCTAACTGGATGTAAAACTCCATAAGTTCAGTCTTGTTCAATCTATGAACGGCTCTCCCAGAAAGTGTCGAATTTACGCATGCAAACGCTGTGTTGTGGTGCATTATGATAGTAGGATTACGGCATTTGTATCACATGTGTTATTCTCTGCGAAAATTATCAAAACTATAATCCAGTGTTTAGCCTCTCAACCCATCCCACCCCTCTCCCCCGGCTCCGCCGTGCCTGAATAGGTGTTAGTAAAATCCGTCTGCATTTCACATTTTTTCGCTTGTCTGTTTAGGAGTGGACTACAGCTATACCTATACAATTATCAGCATGTCTGACCCATTTTTAATTCTTTGAAGTGAGCCGCCATACCGCTCGAGCCAACGCTACAAGTTCCTCAATTATCTGTAATGGTTGGTGCCGAGCAAAACAATTTTGGTGATATTATCGGACCAACACAGAGAATCCATGTGAATTGGCAGGTTTGGGCATAGAGTCATAGGGTTGCCTTTTAGTCGGCAGACGCCGTCAACTTTTTCCACCTCTATAGCCTACATATCTCTCCAATTTATCCAAAGTTTATTACTTCAATGGCATTATCAGACTTCATACTGCATATCTAAACGCTGTTTCACCGGGGAGTTGTCAGTTAACAAAATAAAAGCTGCAGAAGTAAGACGGAATTTCATTGGTCAATTAAGTCGTTATAACGACTTAATAAGTCGTTATAACGACTTAATGCTGCAATTTCATTGGTCAATTAAGTCGTTATAACGACATAATAAAAAAAAAAAAAAAAAAAAAAAAATAGCCTACGATTTATTTTTTTTTTTATTAAGTCGTTATAACGACTTAATAAGACGAAAAGAAAAATTTTCAGCCCCCATTTTTTTTTTTTTTTTTTTTAAGAAGAAAAAAAAAAATTTTCAGGGGTTGAAAAAAATAATTTCCATGTCCCTTTTACGGCTCCGTACAGATCTGCTGCCACTAACAAACTCGAAATGAACCAGGTATATTTGATATGTGTCGGCAGGTAGGAGTCAATATAACTCAATATAATTTGATTAAACATTTCACATTTGAACTTTTAAAAGTTGAATTATTCGAGTTATAATCGAAGCAATTTTCAAAATATGACCAATGTTTTTCAGTTGCTAATAACTTCTAGGTTTTTTCCCCAAAATGTTTGACATAGCCATTCTGGACATTTCAAACCCCATAATGTCTGTCAGATTTTCTAATATCGTCTCACAACGTATTTTACGAACTTTCAAAGTTGCGTAATCAAAATAATTAGCTAAACCGCGGTCATTGTAATTTTGCCTTTCAAATCTTCAAAACGAGTGAAACAATTCAAGATATGGGAGACGTTTGTGTACATTGGTACGTCTAGATCACGTATGTGTAGTCCAACTTTCAGAAGTTTTGGATAGATAGATTAAAAGACACGGCGAACTTAACTTTCAACTTATGTCAAGAAGTTCACAGGGAGTTCTGCGTAAACTTGGTAAACTGTGTATTGTTCATGTTCAGTTCTTAATTTCAGAAAGTTTGTTTCTATCTCCACCATCAAGATTTTCATGTTCAGCATCAGCGGATTTCTCTAATTTCTTTCCTTTTTTCTTTGATGTATCTTTTCTGCCAATACACCGTCCACATCCCTATAAGGTGAGAAATGTCACGTTCGTTCTATCTGTCATGGTTGGAGATAACATATGCTACCGAACTGTATCATATCCCTAGATGAGAGCGAAATTTTCATGAGATAATGTAACAGACAAAAACACAGACAATGCCATCATCTTGTACTCTTTCGTTTATTTTAAAAATAGGTTCACTGATCCCAGAGCTATGAATCCAGTATCGCTGGTCTATCGATAGATATAATGTCTTTAGGAAAATGTCCCACTGAAAGTCCGTGTAGAAATTTCTTCTTAAATTCTAAAAACACCTGAAGTTTCAAGCTTTCATCTTGAACCTTCCAGCGCCAAAGACTTTGTGAGGAAATTTCTGCACAGACTTTCATGCTGGTACCAGCCTAGGCAGTCAGCAGAGATCTTGTGGGAAAGACGTTCATGTAACGCGGCGTTCGTTTTGTAAGTAAAGCACTAAGTTTACACACTGGTTCTATTGTCTCACGCGAGTTTTTCTTTTTCTGGAATCACCCGTCTTTCAACTGGATTTGCATGTGCTCAGGTGTCCCTGGTCAGATCAACCGGTTAGTCAGTTGTTTATCAACCAGTTGATCTGACTGGGAACACCCATGTCTGTACAAATGACTATACCTGCTTCAAGAGAAACACATGAATTAATGTTAGAATATGCAGTATATTTATTAACATTATAACATTATTAAGCTATGAGGAAACTAGCGTAGCATGAGCAAGTCTTATTCATCTACGATACATCTAGAATATGCTTGCAAAACGTTTATATGCATGACAGATACACAGGCCTCTTTAATGATGGGATGAATGATTTGCATATGACCGTACCAGCTGGAGTTGGAAGTTGAAAGAGTTGTCTCCCATATCCCGATTTCATCTGCAAAAGTTTTTGCTCGCTTTCATATGAATTATATATTCAAACTTCCAATTCAGTTTTGATGAAGCATTGTGTCTCATTGATGTGGACACTACGGTATGTATGAGGTATTTGTTTTATTTGTTGGAAATCATTATCTTGAGTTCATTATCTTACCTGTCAACGTACAGGAATGCGGTGCTTGGCGTCAAGTCCTGTTTGTAACCCGATACGCCGGATTAAAGCTTGTTGTGCTAGATCTAGGAACCTCGCGTTGGCAATTAAATTGATGTTTGTTACATGAGGGAGGTGACAGGGCAATTGAATTGTATTACGATCACCACCTGCCATTTGGTGGTCATGGGATAGAAGGGGGATAAAACATGATCAAGTTCCAGGTCTATTCTTTTTTAACATAACTGTACTCTCAAAGTTGGACCACATTTACACATCCAAATCCCGTTGAAAGGCTGGTGAATCAAGAAGAATTCCTCTTGTGAGATCGTTACCGCCTTTGGGGTCAGCGTCCAAGCCGAATGAACACTCAGTCCGTGCGTTGATCACAACACAACATGCACGGGCTCGGCTGTTCATTCGGCTTGGACGCCTCCCTCTCAGACGATGACTATTGCAAAGCAGCTGGTCCAGAACACCAATAGATTGACTGGTATAACAGCACTGTCTGTCACAAAGTTAGAACTTTGTTAGGACTCGGTTATCTTCTGGCAGAGTTTTTTTTTATCAGGGGCGTTGCCAGAGGGACCATGGTAAAAACATATTTCCTATGTTTGGGAAAAGACCCCCCCCCCTTCAAGAAATCTTGGCTAGCCCATGTGGAATTCAAGTGTTTCCAATTTAATCAAATTTATTTGGTACAAATACACGCCTTCGGGCTGCCTTTGAACGCTGGCGTTAACAATATACGATCTTCATAGGTTAATTACCGCGAATAACGATTTCGAAATCGCATCGATTCCGTTGATATGATCGTCTGGAAGATATTTGGCCTATCGTAACAGCAGTTGATCCTAGTCCTTGAGTGTGTGTCCAGGTGGTGGTCACGCACTTGGTATGGAGAAACGAAGCTGAAGCGCGCGACAAACAACAAAATTCAATTTCATGTAATTCGACCGAAATAAATATTTAAATACGTACATTATAACATAAACTTCATTAATGTATACTATACACACAAACTCCTCACGAAGGCAGAGAGAGTAGGAAAAAATAAGTGATTTGTTGTTGTTCTTTCTCGGGATGAACATAACGTCCTCCCTGATCGACTTCACAGCCACGGTTCCTTTGCAGAAGCGCGAGAGGTTTACCCAAAATGCAAACCGCACACGTATTCGGCAAGACATACGTTCATCAGTTGCCAAGGACATGTATTCTCCCAAACTGTAACCAACTGGGGCATCTATACGCGGTAAGACTGACCCTGGGATCGTGTTTATCCATTTTCAGCCTACTTTCGGCAACTGCAAGAGGGAATTTCCAGAAATTAATACCACGTGACTTCGTCAGCCAATCAGCTAAAGTCTACCGACGTAACCCCAACGTAACCCGCCATTTTCGAGTCATGTGATGTCCTACTTGTTAAAAATTACAGATCTACCACATCTCTTGGATGATACGAAAGTTATTCATACCTATATATTTTGTAAGCCAAGGCAATATCTGTTTCCGAAGTGGTATGAAACCCTGTAATTTATTAGATTTTTCGAGTCTGTTCTCCGCCGGATGAAGGCCGAACAGAATCCGGTAAAGTACCGGATATCGCTCCGCGATAATGGAGACACGATTCGCAAGCTATCTTATAGATGGCGAAGTGTACGCAAATGGTACGCTCCAAGGAGGGCAATCGATTCCGTTATCTTCGAATTGATTTTAATTTAAAATCTGCACACCGAAAAGGAATATTTAAAAGTATGTGTGTCAAAAACATCTTATGGGACTTAAATCGTACATGTTCTTGGCAATTGTTGAGCGTATGTCTTGCCGAACACGTGTGCGGTTTGCATTTTGGGTAAACCTCTTGGGCTTCCGCAAAGGAATCGAAAGAAGCACATGGCTATGAAGTCGATCAGGGAGGACGTTATGTTTGTCCCGAGAAGCAACAACAATCCCGAGTCACTTATTTTTTTCCTACCCCTCTGTGCCTTCTTGAGGAGTTTGTGTGTATACATTAATGAAGTTGATGTTATAAGGTACGTATTTAAATATATATTTCGGTCGAATTACATGAAATTGAATTTTGTTGTTGATCGCGCGGTTCAACTTCATTTCTCAGTTCCAAGTACGTGATCACCACCGGGTCACGTACACAAGGACTATGATCCGCAGATATGATCATTTTCAGACATTGTGACTTACTGGAGGAGAAGGCACAGCAGGCTAGAGTGAGCAAAGAATTACAGGAAGTGAACAAGTCCCAAATCTTCGAAAATGACCACACGCCGGAGTGGAAGAAAACTGTATGGTGGACACTGGAAGATCCCAACTATTCCAAAACTGCAAAGGTGGGTAATTACAATACTGGAATACTTCAATAACTGAGAATATGATGGAAATCAGAAACCATGGTGGTCTACGACCTATTATTTCAAATACCATTAGCAATATGTCAGACGTCCAGTGAAGATGATTGAGTTTGGATCTATTTTGTCCAGGTCAAACTTTAGTAGATAACCTTAGCTTTGTAGGATTACATCTAGACTTCCGAAATTCATACTACATACCTAAGGGACCGTTCAAAATTTATCTTGAGGGGGGGGGGCCGGTGGAAATTCAGCTGATGACCCTAAGTTATGTGGGACCCCCCCCTTCTTTGGCTGGCAGGTTACCAGTGACCCCCCCTCACCTGATACCATATTTATCAATGACCCCCCCTCCCCACCATCTCACCACAAACACACGCCCAAAATTCCAACGAATCCAGGTCATTTCCCCCAGTGGACATTTCCCCCGGTGGACATTTCCTTCAATGGACATTTCCCCCACCCTATACTTTTAGGTTATTTTGAACATAGTTTTTAAATAATTTGGCACATCATATATTATATAGCACATTTTAAAACAATAAAATGGATCACATAGTGACAACATATAAATCATACACCTATATATATTTTAACATTTTAAGAAAACATTATATCACATTGTGGTAAAATAAAAGATGTATTTTTTAACAATATTATTTTGTTATATTTTTTACCTCAGTTTTCGCTTCAGTTCGGTTTTATTCTCATCAAATGGCTTCATGACACCGACCTACGAACAGTTAATGTTACGCTATATACCATGTATACATCTTTTATATTGTTTTAAAATGTGCTGACTGTATAATACTGATAGATACTGTGTATATGTATAATAACTTATCACTTTGTGACTCAATTATCGTAAAACATCTGGAAATCCTTATATCTTTATATACAGAAAAAACAAATTGCGTTATTACAAAATTATTTAAAAACCATGTTCAAAATAACCTAAAAATATAGGGTGGAAGAAATGTCTACTGGGGGAAATGTCCACTGGGGCAAATGCCCACTGGGGGAAATGTCCATTGGGGAAATGTCCGTACATCATTCCAACATAGCCAGGGGCACTAAATGATGCAGTGTGGAATTATATTAAGACCGATTGAAAACACGTTAATAACATGAAGAGCTATTCGTTGATAAAATGATTTGAAGTATGGTATTATACATATGAAAAAGTGACAGGGAACGGGACACAGTTCTGCAGTACAACATTAAACTGCGAGAAGCTGGGAGATTACATTCTGTATGATGTATTTATTCGCATTCACCGGTTTGAGATAAAATTATGTCATACTGCATCATGATGACAGATAATACTACATACAACCGCTCAGGGAAACAATGAGGTTATGTTTGTTATACTGACACAGAGATAAACTTTATAAAAATTCGGACGAATCCGACATGATTGATTTCATGCATTCATCATGTCGGCTTCGCTACAAAAATCCTGCAAAAAATAGACGGTGTTTTATTATTATAAAACTTTAAAACTATTATATTTTATAATATTATCCTCATCATGACATTAACTACCGTCAGTACAACTTGTCTTGTAGTACGCCACAATTTATTTCTTCAACTTTGGGGCAGCATAAATTATCGAATGGTTTGTTTCAGTCTCAAAATGCAGGCTATATTCGTTTAGCTATAGTCAATGTCCACAATGTCCAGGCTGCACTGCACCTGTGTTTAGATAAAGGATTTGCTAGATGCATTGTGTAGTAACTAAAATCTAGCTTGTATGATTAGGGGCCTAGCTTTTAATACATCTTGAGAAGAGTAAATATGATTATAAAGCCATTTACCCGTCTCATGTCCTACCACACTACAGGAGGTTTGTACAGAGATAAATGCTAACAGAACATAGGTCTATCTATGGTACTGTATGCTGTTTAGGCTTATGATAAACCATAGAGCCTACTGTTTTAGTATCTAAAGTCCAGCCTGGTTCTTCGACCTAAAAACATGAAATTCATACAGAAGCTCAAGAAATCCTAGCTGAATAGCTGTCCATTTATCATCATCATTTATCAAGTTACTGATGACCCCCCCTCTACACACAGTCTAGTTACACATGACCCCCCCTTCGTAGGGCTCGAAGTTATTGGTGACCCCCCCTCAAATTCCACCGGCCCCCCCTCAGGATAAATTTTGAATGGTCCCTAACTGATGATTGTCTAGAAGTTTTTCCAGTTTGCTCGACCGTGACCTATTTTATAAAGGTCAAATTCAACTTACAGCAGTACCTCAAGGGATCATGACTAGGCTGACTAGGCTCCTCAATCATTATATATCAAGGTATAATTTTTGCTAATGCGATGTAATTTGAGATTATAATTATAGCCTTTTTAAATTCAGACTACTAATGATGACTTTGAAGCGTATATAAATTGGCTGATCCTGACCGATTTTTTTTTTCAATGCCAAATTCTGATTACTTGTAGTGATATCTTTAATATGATCATAGCTATAGGTTTACTAAACTCATATCATATGTAAATGACAATGAATCAGTTTATTGAAAGATGAATGACGAAATCGATTTTCACGATATTTGATGTGTTTTGATTTCTTCAGTCAAAGGTGTGCACAGGCGTATATTGAAGCCCAAAAGTCTTTTGCTTTACCATGTATTTCAGATTGTCTATAATATAGAACAATAGTTCTGACGACTCATCCTTACAGATTTTGTTTCCTTCTCCATCCAGTTCATTTTCATGATCTACGCCTTTTTCGTCGTACTTTGCCTGGGGATATTTTGCTACGAGTCCTACTGCGAACCCAGGGCACTGATGCTACATGATTGTGTATTGGAGGGTAACTCGGAAGGTAATCGCCCCAACTCCATCTCTGACGAATACAGTGATGAAGATTCGAACAACTTAATAATAGAAAATGTGACTGATCAGGGAGAGTCAACGCAGATGGATGATGGAACAGGAAACAATGGGTCAAAAGGGAGTAATAGTTCCGGGTTGGTATCTCACTCATGTAGGACTGTTCCCTTCGCGATCAGAGCCCCATACCTACTCATCTATTCAATCTGGTTTATTCTACGCATCGTTACTTGTCCCAACAAACGATACTTCTGGTGTTCCATTTTAAACATCGTCGACTGTGTCTATCTCCTGATGTGTTGGGCCTTGGCACTCACTCACGTCATCATACACATCATCCTCCTTGAACGGATGTGTTCAGGAGTAGATACTTTCATTATATTCATGCACGCCAAGATGGTTGTCGGCTCTTTCAGACTTTTCCGTTTGGTGCGCCACTATCGGGGTACCCGTGAACTGTGGTACGCTGTCCGCGCCAGCTTACGCGAGATCAAACTTTTGACCATCTTCGTGGTACTGGGGGTTATAATGTTCGGAAGTATGTTCTACTGTAGCGAGCTGATGGCCGAACAACCCATTGAGGGTGTCCTGCATGCCTATTGGTGGGCAATTATCACCATGACTACGGTGGGATACGGCGACGTCGTTCCTCATGTACCCACGAGTTACTTGGTCGGTTCACTGTGCGCCATGGTTGGTCTCATTATGATCGCGCTTCCAATCCCCTTCCTTACTCATAATTATAAACTCTACTACGGATTTCGGTGCAGAAAACGAGATTCAGAAACGCTGAAATGGTTGAAAATAAGACATTCCATAAGGAGTAGCATCAAAAGGAACAAGTCCATTCCACGAGACGGCGGATCTCAAAGTTCATGTTAAATTACCAGGTGTTGTTTCTTCCACTGGAAACCCTGTGACTTTTGCTGTCTTGATGAGCTAAATGTGAGCATAGAATAAATGCTTTCTGGTGATGATGTATTTATCCCAAAATTAACTACTTTTGTTCGAAGATTAAACTGAATGACTGCGTCACAGTTTTATGTACAGATACTAAAACTCTAGAACAGCCTGAACACCACAACCATGATGGCAGTCTTGAGCAGTCGAATAATGCTACCACATTGAAATATATTAATACAAAGTGGTACTGGTGAGACGGGGGGTATGCAAATGGGGCCAAATGACCCCAATATGATAAACAGAAAAGTCACGGAGTGGCAGCTCTCATTTTATTGTCGTTCCGGAGATAGCGCAGAAAGTTTGGTAAAGAACTTCCATCTTGTAATTTATTTGTTTGTCTTATTCTGTTGTGATTTGTATGAAAGCAGACATCCCTTTCCTCACCCGACTTGTGCAATTGAATCTCCCAAATGAACACCTGCACTTGACACATGCCCAGTCCTCTCAATTATTACAGTCTATTACATCATATATCACAATATGGACAAAGGGGGATAATTCTCAGGATACCACATTTTCCCCTAAATAAAAAACAAAACTTCATATCAATTGTAATAATAATATCGGAAATACATTAACGAGGAACGAAACCATTCAACCAAGTAGACTGTGTACGAGTTTTAATACTTCTGCGCATCGGCACATTATCATGAAGGATCGGTTCCATGAGAACTGCGGGTTCCATTGGGTCATTCCAACTCAAATCACAACAACCAAACTGATACTCATTTAACTGATGAATACCCGGCGGAATAGCTTTAGCCAACTTACTAACATTCCAAGTTTGCCCATCAGTAGTTACAAAAGAACTAACTCCTAACTTTTTAGAGAATTGTAATGGCTTTGAGAACTTACTTTCGCCTTTCTTGACGATACCAGGTTTCTTCACAAGCACCCAATCACCTACATTTAGGTCGGAATTCTTACAACCGCGTTTTACATCGGTATATTCCTTGTATTTAGCCTGTTTCTCGAGGATTCTCTCTCGCACATCAGGTTTTCTGCCCTCGGAGTACTGTAGAGGTCGACCTACCAAATCAAGTTTTGTGCGCATTTTTCGCCCATGGAGTAATACAGACGGTGCTACTCCCGTAGTAGCATGCGGAGTGGTCATGAAAATTGCTAGGTAATTTTGTACACATAATTTCCATGGTTTACCGGTATTGATCGCATTTTGTATCGTGTGACCTAAGTTAGCGTTAAAACGACCAGACGGAAGAATGGGCTATGCGGATACCCCGCTCAGTACAAAACTCTTTGAATTCTTCCGATTCGAACTGTGCTCCATCATCAGTTACAATTTCTTCCGGAAAACCTTCCCGGCTAAACACCGACTGCAAGAATGCTACGACATTCTGGGCAGTAACTGTTGAAGTGAAACTGACTTCTGACCATTTACTGTAGTAATCATGGAGGACAATTGCGAATTTACATTCTTGTCCGAGGGGGTCAAACATATGTTGGAAAGGTTTGACTGTGTCTCAGGTAAGATAAATTCTTCGGTTTTGGATTTTGGAGCTTCCACATTTACATCAGAAGTGGATATGCCGACTGAAGGGTTTTGTACCTGTGACACATAATGTACCTGTTGAGTGGCTTGATCAATAACTGGGTCCAGTATGGGATCAGTTTTACATGCATTATTTACTGTTTCGGTAGTACAAGACAAACTAGCCCCTTGTATGTTTAACTTGGGAGTTTGTATCATGTCCCTGCCAAGCTGGATATCCCCCAGGACTACATATAGGTAAGTATCGACAGTCTTGTCTTGGTCTCTGGATTTGAAACGTCCCTTTGTCATGATTTGGTACTTTGTGTAAGATGACATCTGTTCAGCAGGTGGGACGTCTTCCAGCGCTTCATCACAGAAATAGTTAAAAAAAGTCTTGTAGGACAGTAAAGTTTTACCAGAACCAGTGTCGACCATCATAGGGAGAGAAACTCCATTCACTTTCAGCTGACATGTGACAGGCCGGTCGATAACACAAACAAATCACACTCGGCAGGGTCGTCGTCATCTGCAGATGTCACATAGTGCACGGCGTTGGAGTTTGGTTTCCCTGTGTTTTTGCACACTGGACATCGGTCGTTATTAGCCAAATGATTTTCCTTCTGCCCCGAAATTCGTATTTGGTCTCTGTCCTTGTTTTCTCCAGTTTTTCTTCTCTTTGACATTGAAGTCCGGCTGCACAGTATTTACCGTGGGGGTGGACGTAGTATTATTGGAAATAGATTGCAGAGATTTTGCTTCTTTCACTGCAGTTTCAACCGGCGAGCAGTGTCAACCGCGGTTTGTAGTTTCAAATCTTCTACGAGTAGGATTCGTTCACGTACACGGAGACTGTTGGTTTTCTCGACCAACTGGTACCGTAACATTTCGTCCTGGAGGGTTCCAAAATTACAGGTAATGACTAGCTCACGCAGAGCAGCAATATATTGGTCAACTGTTTCATGAATTTGTTGTGCCCGTTGTCGGAACCTATATCGTTCAGCCACCACATTCACTTTGGGCTCAAAATGGTTGCGTCCACGGCCGAACAACGTCTGGAAGATACGTTGTCCTTCTGTGCCAAGGCAATGTAGCAGGATTGCCTTTTTTCGGGCCTCGGAAAATTCATCAACCGCTATGGCTAGCAGGTAAGTCTCGAAAGATTCAGACCAATTTTTCCACGGCATGTTCCGTGACCCAGGAAAGCTCAGAAATGTCGGAGGTGGTGGCATCGTATTCATCTTGGAATCAATGAACGAATCAGCCACGAAATTCCCACGTAAAAGTTCGTTGTATCTCGTCACTAATTGTCGCAAAAATCAGAGAACCCGATGGATAGAGGAAACAAGTCAAATTGGTCCGATAAACGAGGAATGTATTCTGGCACATCAACATGAAATTACATCATCGCTACCGACCCTCGGACTCCTGCCCAGTCCTCCGAATTATTACAGTCTATTACATCATATACCACAATATGAACAAAGGGGGATAATTCTCAGGATACCACAATTGTCAGAGAAAAAGGTAGACATTTTCGTGATTGGCTTATTATGGGATCTCGTAAAGTATCGGCGAACATTTCGCGCGAAGTTTTTATAGCGTTACGTCTAGATGGTATTCCCCTGATTTACCATCTTGGTTTACCTAGATTGTTGCTCCATGTGCCTAAAAAGCACCCGTACAGTGTTTCGACCATGTCCATCCCCGCACGACCACATGTGAGACCACATGCCGCTTGACATATATGTACGGTTTCACATGATTAAAAATATATGTCTACTATGATAAGAGATCAATATAAGCTAAGTATAGAATCAATAGGTGTATTGATAGATATTACAACGTTGTCGTCATTACGTATCATTGAGAAATTGTCTATGTGGACCTTAGAGGTGGACACTGGATGGACAGTAGAGACGAATACGTGAATGTCCTCTTTAGTACAAAAGTGTCGGGTGCGTGTCAGGGGGATCTGGTCTTTGGGTCACCTCACGAAGTTGGATACGGGGCATGGCGTGAAGTTGGTGTTCATTGGGGGCGTGCTACGCTAGCGAATCAGAATAGCCACTTATAGTTCAGGCCGATGATAGGACACTCCATCCACCACCAATCAGAAAGGGACACCATACCGGTGTGATGAATAAGAATGTCCTGGTGATTAGTGTCCCTTTTCATATCCTTTTCTATTGCAACCCTTGCCCAGGACGCCCAGGACGGACACTGATGGGAGCCGGACACTCGTAGCCACGGGACATTTTTAGCCTCCACACTGGTACCGGAACACTAGCCTATAAGATGCGAGCCTGGTTCTAATTAAGCTCCTGTTGGATACAGGGTCGTCGTAGGTCCAGTGATAAAACACACTTCTCCCAACTCACATTTCAGTTTCTGAGCCATGATGGAGACCCAACCCTATGCGGCTCGCATTTTACTGCATGCGGCTTTAGTTGATACACTCAAAAGATACCGAGCGATGGATTTGAAGATGACGAGGATAACGAGGGCGACCACGGATCATGTAAGAGCACAGGCCCGCAAAACAAGAGTTTTGGGGGGTGTGGACGGTGGTATTACGGTGACGTATCGAATTATGGGGTCTCTATATATAACCCTATGCTGTATATAAATCAACATCATGGGGTTATATATAGAGACGCTATATTTCGACACGTCACCGTAATACCACCGTCCACACCCCCCAAAATTCTTGTTTTGCGGGCCTGTGTGTAAGAGTTAGCAGATACGGTGCTCGAGACAGTCGAATCGATGAGTCGGCGTGCTATCACCAACTGTTATTGAACTATGACATTCATTATCGAAGCCCGGTTTGAACTGGTTTAGATCGGTTTTGAACCGGTTGTACTTTATGAGATTTCCAACTAACATGATATAAAAGGGAAGCCTTCTGGTCAGTTGGGACTATGCTGACACACAAAGAAAATAAACATGTCCCGTGCATTCCCCCCAGCTTGGGCATGATATACCATTACGGATAATAAAATACATAATACACAATATGTCTTTTGGAGATTATATTTTTTTCTGACCCTGTCATCTGATTGTCTGATGGAATAAAGACTAGGGATAAATATTGTTGTGTGCATAGGGGTACATAACTGCCATCGTTAAGGCGTTGTTGCTTTAGGACAGGGGTTGCCGCGTTAAGACTGCGGTTGTTTACCAAATAACCTTAACTAGACACGTTGTCTCTCAATAATCTCATCGAGTGCGCATGCGCGCAGGACATCACACTTCGGACGGACATCAGTCTCGCTACGAGAGCTTAAATAAAACCCCAAGCACGCCTTATTTGGACAAAGGAACACTCATAGATCACCCAAACACACGCATGCGCACCTGAACTTACCCTCTATCTATTATGTGCATGTATATCACACCTTCTACAGAACCCCAGTCCTTGTCTACACCACTAAAGTTTCAAGACACCCAGTAAAGCCTATTTTACCTCTATGGCTCATCTATCGTCCAAACACACACCAGCGTGAATGTATTCTGAAAATGCCATCTTTGTCTAAAACTCATCGACTTCGCATGCGCACCCTTACGTCACTTCCGGTAAAAAACACGCTAGTCGTAGTATACATTCTTATACTTCCAGGACAAAACCCTGCACAGCCCACTGAGACCCTGTATGACGCATCTATCGCGCAAACACGCGTTTACGTACCCGCAAAATCCATATTTCTCTCCTACCCCTCGACTGCGTATGTGCACCGTGACGTAATTTCCGGTGAAACCCACGGCAATCGTAGTCAACACCACGAGGGCTTCAAGACGGCAACCTGTACGGCCTATTTTATACTACTGTCACTACTACTAGGAATCGTTTTCAACTGATCGTGATCGAATTTCTTAAATCATGCATCCGTTCTTAAATCCGCTTTCCTCTTATGCAGGAGTCAAACGAACCCCCCCCCCTCTCGGGCAAGGGTCGAGCTTAGTGGAGGATTACAGCTGGGGATTCACAAACCTGTTTATGTTGGGATTCAGTTAATATTTCTTTTACCTAGGGATGGCACATAAATTGTATTTGGTTGAGGTTTAGGTGGGGATTCACTTCA
>JAVTVY010042015.1:0-17996 GCA_036873755.1 Hanleya hanleyi | reverse complement strand
TTTACACTGGTGGCGAGTTAAAATATGAAGTTGGTTCTGTGAATCATGTTTGACTCGGCCGCATTCAATTAGCGTGGTGAACGAGGTTTACCTAGATAAATGAGCTGTGCGAAAGAGAAAACTCCGTTTCAGCGAGCCGACAGACATGCCGCGCTTTGACAGTTTCCGATTTTGACATATGTGGTTAAAATCGGAAACTGTCAAAGCGCGGCATGTCTGTCGGCTCGCTGAAACGGAGTTTTCTCTTTCGCACAGCTCATTTATCTAGGTAAACCTCGTTCACCACGCTAATTGAATGCGGCCGAGTCAAACATGATTCACAGAACCAACTTCATATTTTAACTCGCCACCAGTGTAAAATTAAAGCTATGTCGTAACTTTGCAATACCAGACCACGTGTTGAATACATTTTCCGGGCCTGATGCTGCATGTAGTTATAATGTAGGCTGTACCACATGGTTATAACGTTACACAGAATTGGAGCCCGGAATCAGTATAATGATATGAGCCACTGAAGGTTTCCGAGTGCTGGAAAACCCGTATGATCTTCGGTCGGCAATCTTTGAGTTGTCGGCGTAGTTTGACGGTGCCAAATTGTGTAAAGCTAAGTTTTTCAACACGATATTCGTCTAAAAACATTACCATGAGTGAGTGGACGTAAATCCCACAATAAAGCAAGTGGGACATATTTCACAAAACGAGATGACAAAGTCAGATCAGATGAGCAAGGCACAGCTACCAGTGGCCTCTGTATTAGGAAATTTTTCTCAGCCCCGCCCTACGACGTACCATCCACGAGTGAAAGCCAAATTCCCGCGAAAATGGCCAGATCGTCCGAGCCAGAAAAGGACGTAATTCTGGAAACCGAAACAGGTATTTTGGAACGATCTCCAACAGAAACGGGCTAAAGGGTTGAATTAGAACAATCTGACCGGGAAGAGGGTGTTTTGACCGATATTCTGGGTGAAAGGGAAAGTGATACTCCGAGGGCAGAGCTCTGCTACATTGCCCCCTGAAAATGTACGGTACCGGAGAAGTCTGAAATGAAATCCGCGGGTAAGACAGACCAGAGACTGCGAAACATCGACAGTCTATTGCATCAATTTTCGGACTTCGTATACGCAAATGTTGGTTTTATTTGTAAAACATGTAATGTCTACGCCTCGCCCGGTGATTCTAAAAAACCCATGGCTAGAGTATTCCTCAGTGGGAGGTGTGGTCTTGGGCATCACCCAACACGTGGATTACAGCAACATCTACGTACAGATGTACATTCCCGTTCTCAAATAAATGAGAGAAACGCAAAGCGCACTCTAGCACGTGGGGGCCTTGCTGGTTTGTTTGAGTCTGATCATTCTACAACGATAAACTCAGAATCGTGAATATTTTTCCCACTTACTGCTGACACTTGATTATCTCATCATCAATCACCAGATAGCGAAATCACAGTTGGGGAATTTCATTCTTTTTGTTATATATATATATAGACAGCAATATTGCCATATTTTTATTAATGTTTTGCAATTAATCTTATAAATAGTAGTAAATCAAAACCCTCTGTAGAACCTCTGAAATTGCTTAGAATCAATCTCCGAGCATCTTAGATCTCCAGCGGCCCCCGGACACCCCGCCTAAAAATTTTTCGCCTCGCTTCGCTCAGCAGATACAGGGGGTGCCCAAATTAAGGTAATCTAAAGCCCTGATGTAGGCCCAGTATATTACAATATCTGATCCAGGGACAAAACTCTGATATGCAGCAATGCAATTATTCTCAATGACAATAGCAAAATCAGATCCTTACCTGAGGTATCTGAGTACTCTTACCACACCCCGTCTCACCAACGATCACCACAGTCTGATTTGTGTCAACAAGGTACAATATATTGGTCCGGTGCTGAAGAAAGACAAATACATTTAACATTGTTACTTGTGACTTTCACAAGTGGGATTTAACGCATTTCTATTGATTATCACACAAAAATAGCTCCAATATCAAAATGCATCCAACATGGCAATTTCATGGCATATACATGCATGACAAGATGTGATCTTGCCAACAGGGAATATTGCTATAATTTTCTGAAACTACATGTATGCCCAAGGAGTCCATCTAAATACTGTTTTCAGTTAAAGTGTACAGCAAGAAATTCAACATTCATGGCAAAATCGCAAACATCATTGAAAAAGTGCAAGTGAAAGTATTGTTTATAACTATATCCATTAGAAGTATAAGTAAAAATACAACAATTTTGGAATTTCAACTCACTATTGTGTCCCCATGAACGACCATAAAACAGATCCATGGCTCTGACATATGGTCATGTTCATTGGTTTCTTTATGCTGTTCGTACGGCAAACTACACCATGTTAAATTATATATCTATGGCTTAGTTTAGATCTCTCAGCTACAAGCATGTGATAATTCTGGTATCAAAAGGCTCGAAGTGGTCCTACATTTCACAAAATAATTCACATGTACAAGTATTCTATAAAACTCTCATACCAGATGATAAATCACACATCTGATAGGTTTTCCATGACCATAAGCGATAACTGCACAACTGTGAGGCAAATCCTATAATATGCACTATAATTCAAGTTAATCCTTTGGCAATACTATCTCCCTGATAGCATCAGCAGGTGTTTTTTTTCAGCCTTGTTGAGGGGGGGGGGGTGTTGGTTTAGTGCCACACTCAAGGTTATTTCACTCATATGGTGACAGCTAGTTTGGTTGGTGGAGGAAGCCGGAGTACATGTACCTGGAGAGAAACACCACCCATTGGCAATTAACTGGCAAACTTTCACACATGCACCAGCGGGGTTCGAACCCATGCCAGTTCAGTGGTGTGAGGCTAGCGGTCACTAGCGAAGCGCCTTAGACCACTCAGCCACCGACGACCCTCTCTTCAACATGGGAATATATTTAGGTGGATGATGGCCGAATTTGCCAAAATTATCAAAAATGTAAGGGTCCTTTCTTGGAGTCTTCGTAAAATAAATTGATCCATATTTACACTACTTATCATCGATTAAGAATATTCCTTAGGCTGAAAAGATAGGAAAGCAACCCGATTCACGAAACACAAATGAGGCAGGGAGACATGCCACTGCTATTGAGGCAGATAGTATTGGCTAAGGACTAACTTCAATTGTAGTGCAAGTCAAGTATAGGTTAAGTACATGTACCATTCTCACTCTGCGATTTGTAGTAACAACTGGTAGCATACAACTCAGTTGCATCGGGAGAACATTGGTACAATTTTAGTCGCATGCTACAAGTCGTATGAAATAGCTAGAACAGGTCCTATTTCATTTAATTAGTGGTATGCTACAAATCGGTGGATTTCTCCGCCGAGTTGTAACTACAAATCGCATCGTGCATCGATAAGAGTAGATGCCCCCCATCACTCGTCCTCTGTTGCCTGCCACAACTGGGAGCCAACGATACCTCCTTTATGTCAGGATGGAACGACATCCTACATACTGCGTCCATGACTCTAACGGCGCACATGAAAGACTTCATGGACACACAACTTAGAAAGAACAATCAGGATCTACTGAAAGCTCAATCGGAGCTATCTAAACTTCTCCCTGAAGCTTCTCACAAGCAAGAAGCTGAGGCCGCACTGCGACAAATGCAGAACAAGGCCCGCAAACAAGCCAACCGCCTTTCCGATGAGAAGAAAAAGGCGATCGATACCAGACCTTTTTTAGGAACTACGCGGTCTCGGTCAAACATGACCAGAGGCCGCCAGAATGTCAGATACAGAGCAAACAACAACCGACCCAACCAGGGACGGAACTCCAACCGGGGAAGCTCCAACCGGAGACCCCAGAACAGGGGATCAGAGAACCGGGGACCCAACCGAGGACCCAACAACAGGGGACCGCCAAACCGGGAAGCCAACAACCAGGGACCGAACCGAGGACGCCAACCGGGCCGAGGGAAAACACCCATGATCTTCAAGTTCCTCCAGGCACTTATGGAGTAAGAAACTTTAATTACATAACGGACTTTCACAACACTCCTTTATCGCGACACACCACCGATTCATCTGTTAATTCATGTAATAAAACTGGGCAACCTAACCCTATCATTGCATCTTATCAACCTGAGTTCGTTGTGAATATTTCAGACTACATTCTCCAACCAGAAGAATTGTCCGTTCTTCGTTTTGGACTTAACTTTAGTCCAACACAATCGGAACCTGATGTGAAAGCCATAAGAGATGGGCTTTAGTCTCTATTCCGCAGACTCAAATTAGAACTATTTTTCGCCACACCCAACCCTGGTTTCCCTACCCCCGCCCCAGTCGACCCCCTTACGCGGAAATTTAAGCCCAAAAGCACATGGGAACCACCAAATGCGGACCCATGCCTAGCGGCGATGATCAAAAAGATCAGACTTGACCTTATGGAGTCAAAACAACCTCGCCTCTACTCTGGGAATATAACAACCAGAGAAAAAGATGCCATACTGAGCCTCCGATCCAACCCCGAGATTACAATCAAAAAAGCCGACAAAGGCTCGGCCGTATGTATCTTAAACACTAAAGATTACATATCTGAGGCCATCAGACAACTTTCTGATGATAAATTCTACATCAAAGTGGACTCCAACCTAACATGCCTAACGGAATACCACTGCGACGTCATCAATTGCGAATTAAACAAACTCGCACAAAAGGATGAAATCGACCAGAAAGTGTACGCTGGACTATACGTCCAAAACGCACGTACCGCCCGATTCTACCTATTACCCAAAATCCACAAAAACCGGGAGAAGGGCAAAATACCCGGCAGACCCATCATCAGTGGGAACAACTGCCCGTCTGAACATATAAGCAGTTTTGTCGACGAACACATCAAGCCGTTCGTCCCGCTTATACCATCCTACATAAAGGACACCACCGACTTTATTCGTAAAGTCGAAGCTCTGCACCCTCTACCTGAATCATTCTACCTTGTGACATTAGACGTCACATCCCTATACACCAACATTCCCAACCATGAGGGACTAGTTGCTGTCGCTCGTTGCCTCACCAGACACAAACCGGTCTACAAAATATCGACCCCAAGTCTTCTCCAACTATTGAAACTTGTCCTACACAGTAACAACTTTCAATTCAATGGTGATAACTACCTCCAAATTGGAGGTACCGCAATGGGGACGAAAGTCGCCCCCTCTTATGCCAACATCTTTATGGGAGAACTAGAACGGAAGATCTTACCTCAGGCTCCCCACCAGCCTATGGCCTATTTTCGTTTCATTGATGATATCTTTATGATATTCCCCCACTCTGAACCACACATCCTTGAATTCATCAACTACATGAATGATGCCCACCCGACCATCAAGTTCACAGCTGAATACTCCAAAGATTCAGTTTGCTTTCTGGACACACGTGTCATCTTTGACAAAAAACAACATCGCCTCAAATTTGACCTATTCACCAAACCAACGGACACCCATAGCTATCTACACTACACTAGCTACCACCCCGCCAACTGCAAAAGAGCGGGGCCGTTTGGCCAATTCTTACGCCTCCGTCGTATATGCTCCGATCAATCGGACTATATCAAACATGCGGACCAACTTGTCCAATATTACCGTGTGAGAGGCTACCCAGTAGAATTGTTACGTGAACATCACCAAAAAGCACTACTCAAGGACAGACAAGACTTACTCAACCCCGTTTCTTTGTCTACGGACAAAACACCAAACGGATTCCAGTAATTCTACCATACAGCTCGTATGCCAACAGAATATACGACATGATCAAGCGGGAATGGCCCTTGTTACAAGCGTCAGACCAATGCCGCGATTTATTCAAAGACCCACCACTCCTCGCTTTCAGGCGAAATCCTATCTTGAAGGATAGCCTTATGCAGGCCAAGATCCAATATCCACCACTCCACCGCGGCACACAAGGAATGAGTTACAACAACCTCATAACTCCTTGCACCTACAAGAGGTGCCTATACTGCCCAAAGCTCTCCAAGAACCATTCTTTCCAAAGTAGTCACACCAAACTACGCTACAATAGCAATCTCATTGGCAATTGTTGCACCCGCAATGTGATCTATTTACTCACATGCACCAAATGCTCCAAACAATACGTTGGAGAAACCAAGAGAACCTTCCACGAACGTATCCGAGAACATTACAATGACACACGGAATCATAGTTTAAACCCAGCACCACTTCATTTCTGGTCAGCCGGCCACACGACTGACCACATTAGCTTCCACATTATCGAAGTAATGACATCAGATCCAGATCTCGAAGCTAGCACCAAATTACGCCAAGCTCGAGAGCGTTACTGGATCTATCAACTCCACACGAGAGCACCCGTCGGCTTGAACGAAAAGGATTAAGCAAACCTTTGATTTTTCTCTCTTTACGAACTATGTCACTGTTGTTCAATAGAAAGACTGGTGTTAGGGTTACAGAACCTCTGCATCTGTTGTTCCATAGACAGCCTAGCTTTAGAGTTACATACTTATAAGACCGCTAAGCTCTACCTGTGTTGTTTCATAGATAGCCTGGCATTAGGGTTACGTACCTTGAAGACTGGTAAGCTCTGCCTCTGTTGTTCCATAGACAGCCTGGCGTTAGGGTTATGTCTGAAGGCTGACGCCCCATAATCATTGTCAACAGGACTTCTTTCTTCATTCAGTAGGGTACCCGGGGCTTCAGTACCTGTAATAGTCACAAATAGAAGGGACTTTTCTTTGTTCACCATTCAGGGCCTGATCCAGGTCATTTTTGAGCCCATTATAATGGGTTTGGGCGCCCAAACAATTTAATTTTTTTTAACAAATTCCCTCTCTGAACAGGTTGAAACCAATACTAATGCAAGTACTGTTGCCAAATATTAAGTTATCATGCTGTATTCAGACCATTTAATACTCCCACAGCTTCCATGGGCTTCAACAGTCCCACATCGCAGCCTATTTCACTATAACATATCACACTCTGCGCCATGTATGGGTGCTCAAACTTAAAGTCTAGATCAGACCCTGACCATGTCAGTTTATCTCTTCCATTGTTCACCATGTCAGTTTATCTCCTCTTCCATTGTTCACCATGTCAGTTTACCTCTTCTTCCATTGTTCACCATGTCAGTTTCTCTTCTTCCATTGTTCACCATGTCAGTTTATCTTCTACAATTGTTCACCACGTCAGTTTATCTCTTCTTCCATTGTTCACCATGTCAGTTTCTCTCTTCTTCCATTGTTCACCATTTCAGTTTCTCTCTTCTTCCATTGTTCACCATGTCAGTTTCTCTCTTCTTTCATTGTTCACCATGTCAGTTTCTCTCATCTTTCATTGTTCACCATGTCAGTTTATGTCTTCCATTGTTCACCATGTCAGTTTATCTCTTCTTCCATTGTTCACCATGTCAGTTTATCTTTTCTTCCATTGTTCACCATGTCAGCTTATCTCTTCCATTGTCTACCAGGTCAGTTGATCTCTTCTTCCATTGTTCACCATGTCAGTTTCTCTTCTTCCATTGCTCACCATGTCAGTTTCTCTTCTTCCATTGTTCACCGTGTCAGTTTATCTCTTCTTCCATTGTTCACCATGTCAGTTTATCTCTTATTCCATTGCTCACCACGTCAGTTTATCTCTTCTTCCATTGTTCACCATGTCAGTTTGTGTCTTCTTCCATTGTTCACCATGTCAGTTTATCTCTTCCATTGTTCACCATGTCAGTTTATCTCTTCTTTCACTGCTCGCCATGTCAGTTTATCTCTTCTTCCATTGTTCACCATGTCAGTTAATCTCTTCTTCCATTGTTCACCATGTCAGTTTATCTCTTCCATTGTGTTCACCATGCCAGTGTATCTCTTCCATTGTTCACCATGTTGGTTTATCTCTCTTTCATTGTTCACCATGTCAGTTTATCTCTTCTTCCAATGTTCACTATGTCAGTTTATCTCTTCTTCCATTGTTCACCATGTCAGTATATCTCTTCTTCCATTGTTCACCACATCAGTTTATCTCTTCTTCCATTCTTCACCATGTCAGTTTATCTCCTCTTCCAATCTTCACCATGTCAGTTTATCTCTTCCATTGTTCACCATGTCAGTTTATCTCTTCCATTGTTCACCATGTCAGTTTATCTCTTCTTCCATTATTCACCATGTCAGTTTATCTTTTCTTCGACTGTTCACCCTGTCAGTTTATCTCTTCTTCACATAACTCATCTTCACATATGAGGGGTCATGCCGAGATATCATCGGTAAAAATCTGCTAAAGCCAAGGGACAAGTTTCGGAAACAGAAAATGTCCCACAGGTTGGAGGCATGGCTTGGTATAATTTACCATCTTCCCCAAGAATCAGGAATCCAATCGACATGTGCATTATGATCAAACCAATTATGACCACATCGAATAAGCTTACGTCTTCTCATCAGACATACATCATATACGAGGTTCCGGGTCTGAACAACAGAGTCAATATTTTGCATGAAAGTGGGAACCTACATGTACACCCATGAACCAAAATGCAATATTTTTTCTTACATCCATTTCCCAGCTCCATGGAATAGGCATGACCATAATGAGTCGATTGACAGATATTAATAATATGAAGAAGTGCCGTAAGGGGTGACAGACAGCCTTTCTGCTGATGATATGTGGAAGTTTTACTGTGGCTGTCCATTAATATGGAAAAATAGTCCGAGGTGGAAATATTGACCTCTGTATATGGGAAAAAAAATTCTGAATAAAGAAATGACAAACATGCTTAACCACACTCCTCCACAGTCCACACAAAATGACACCACGCAAAACTTGGACCAACTGTGGACATCAAACATTCTATCTCACTTATGTGTAAGAATGTGAACTTTTGCTGGGGTGGAACTCCAAAGTCTAGAATGGGGTGGGATGCACCCCACCTTGAACCCCTCAGCCTAGAGGCCTGGTATACATGTAGCTATCGTACACCACCAGTGATCTATGGGCCAAGATTTTAATGATGTTCAGAATAAATTTGTTCAAAAACAAAACAAAATTAACCCTTTTATTGCACCACCAGATTATTGAAAAGGTTCGGGTATGGAAAAGCTATATTTCAACTGAAAGAGCTAGTCAAATGGTATTCAACTGTATTTTTTTTTTTTTAATTTTTGGAATTTATTTTAACGCAGAAATAGTTAACCAAATGCTGTGATACCGTCGAATTTATCAAACTCCAGGAAAGCACCATTGTATTGTCAGTTTGTTAGTAAAAATTGGCAAGAATAACTTTAAATACTAAATAAATAGCTCATACCATTTTTATTTCTAGTTGCCAGAGCGCGGCTTTGTTCGCTCTCCCAACAGCAAAGACACTCGATCTCTCGTGTAAGCTGTCGATGAGAGCAGCGTGTGCACATACTAAATTTCCCATGCGGGCTTCTGCGTCGCCTGTCTCGCTGCTAGAGCTGCTATCATCCCCGCTGCTCTGATCTTCCGTATCTGAGCGAATTGGTAGCCCTGAAGACCAAACGCAGCTTCCTCAACGCTTTCACCGGTGGGATTGGAACTGCCGCTCGTCGACATGATCTCACTAAATTTACTCTATCTGCCCAAATCGTCTGAAGAGCTCTGTGGTGCATGCACAGAGATTACCCGAACAGACAGAAGAGACCCATGTCTTGACCCTACATCATATCCGCCTTCTGGATACAGTACAATGGTGGCGATATGGGGACTGCGAGTTCGCGTTTTTAAAATAATTAGTACTCCTTGAAAAAAAATGAAAAAAAAAATCTTTTGGGTTCTATTTGGTGAGTTGTTTTAATATGTATCAAAGGCAACCAAACCCGAACTTTTCCTGTAATCAAAGCTTATATGGTAGCTGTCATGCACCCCCCCACCCCCCACAACCTCAGGGTATAGTGGGGACTTAGCAAATGAGAGTTGTTAAAATCCTTCAATGCCCTGCCCCCTGGGGCAAAACATTGAAGTGAATCCCCACTTAAAACCTCAACCAAATACAATTTATGTCGCATCCCTAGGTAAAAGAAATATTAACTGAATCCCGGCCAACATAAACAGGACTGAAACCGTGTGAAAGCCTCACTCCCTGGGGCGCAAACATGTTGTGAATCCCCAGTTAATCCCCCACTAAGCCCGACCCTTGCCCCAGGTGGGGGGGAGGGATTTCGGATTTCATAATTTCCTATATGCAGGGTCCACTGTGCGCTATACTCCTTT
Source organism: Hanleya hanleyi (assembly GCA_036873755.1). Taxonomy (NCBI): domain Eukaryota; kingdom Metazoa; phylum Mollusca; class Polyplacophora; order Lepidopleurida; family Hanleyidae; genus Hanleya; species Hanleya hanleyi. The sequence goes on along the minus strand of JAVTVY010042015.1, from coordinate 7,783 downwards.
TCGCGGTTACAAATTTACAACAACAACACCATGTTAAACGCACTGCATTCTGGGATCGGATAGGGGATACTTTCACTTCCTGTGCCGCTAGATTAACACAAGAAGCCCAGTGTACGGACTGATCTGCTGGTGATTTTACTAACCCTACTGGGTAAATTGTTATGAAACTCGAGAAATCAACGTAAAATAAACTAGGAAGCATGTCAATTTTTCAGTCTTGCATATTTTGAGAGATAAATGATCTCTTTATAGCGTAAAAAAAGGGCCGTCATCATCCTCGATTCTTGTAACCGCGAAAAGGCTTATTGTCTTGATCAGGTGCAAATAGCCTGATACTAAGTGCTATTAATGGCGTAACGGTAATTTGGCGGGTTTTTGTGGATACTTCCTCTATAAGAGAGGCATCCACATTTTTTCATCCACATTTTAAAAAACCCATAAATTATTAAATGTGGATACTACTCTATGAATTACAGTGTGTTTTAAAGCCTGGGCAAATAAAATGTGGATATTATTGATGGGAAAGAGATGCTATGTTGAGAAAGCAAACGTGTTTTTGTTTGGCAGCTTTACGGCTGGACTGTGGCTCCTCGCTTGTGGATACACGCCGATACACTCCCTGTTGGAGAGGCATCCACATTTGTATCCACATTTGAAAAAGCGTGAATTATTGAGTGTGGATACTTCGGCGATACTTCTTTAATGACTGCTATACTTTATAATTCATCGATATAAAAGCCGTACGATTATGAAAAGTTCTCGAGTCGCGACTTCGGATTCCTCGAGACGAAGCTAAAAAAAACTAACTCCAACGAGTTTTCGGCGTCGATCTTTGACAGTAAAACAGCAGGAGGTACTTACGATCTGTTAGACTGATTCAAATAATCGTATTGTTCGACTGAGTTTTAGGAGTGGAAGTTGAGATGGATGGGAAAGAGATGCTATTATTTTCGCGGAGCTTCTTGTTGCTTTTGTCAGCCATATTGGAGACTTGTAGAGTCCAATTTTCTGATTGGTTGAATAATAGCTGGGCGGGGCTATTACACAGATTTCAGCCAATCAAACTTTTCCTTACTCTTCACCTGCAGTTGATGTAAAATTTGGAGTTCCGATTGTTTCAAGTTTCTTGGGACATATAGTACCGGTATCTCTTTCCCATCAATACGAGGAGAAAAACAATTATGTACTCTTAAAATCTCTAAATTATAATTAACCAAGTTCAGAAGAATTCATGCCACACATGCAAGTATTTCCGATTTCGATTTAGCCCTGGAAAGTCGGGCAAGAAATTGAACAAAAAATGTTGTGACGGCACTTCACCCGGTAGAAATAGTCAACCTAAACATTTCTTAAATTTAGGTTTTAAAAGTTAGAATCGAGTATTTAGTTCTATAGAGGTGTTTACATTGCAAATAAGATGTGGATACATCACTTATATAGAAGGTGTATCCACATTTTTGAAAAAACATCTGATTTTACGTCTCGCGAAAATGTGGATACACTTCCTATATAGCATAGGCGATGTATCCACAAAAACCCGCCAAATTACTGTTACGCCCTATTAATAACCACTTCATTATTTATTTGTTAAAGCATGGAAAAAAGGTCCTGGATATGGTTCAATAGACTAAACTTTAGATCTCCAGGCCATGCCCTGGCGTTTTACTTTACTGACGGTGTAAAATGTCAGTAGGGTTTAGTTTGTTGATTTAGACCTTAGTGGTAAAGGAGATAAACGCGTGATTTCATTGATGGAGGAAAACTGATCGGCAGAAGCCGCACACTCCATGGAGGCATATAAAATGTCATTGCATCCATTTGTCCATGGTTGTTTTGGGTCAGCAGGTTCAGCGAATATTTACATCATTTTCATCAGATCATGTACAAGAACATAATCGCCACCGTTTTAGTCAATTTCAGCTTTAAATTTCTACGAGCTGAGCTGCGTTCGGTAGTCGCAAATGGTTTTTAACAACCAATTGACATATGTATATATATTCTTTTTTATGTTTCTATATGTATTCATGTATGGAAATAAAGTAAAGTAAGTAAGCGTTCAACTTATAATTTGGACTTGTCGACAAATTTACTTTGCCACAGTATGACATGGTCTCACTCACCAGGTTTCCAAAATTTCGGTGAAAACTTGCTCGACATCGTCTGCTGCACTTTTTCAAGTCTCTTACACGTGTGTCCACTTTTCGGTAGTCGCAAACTCCCGCGTAATTTCTCAAATGTATAACTGAAACGTGGAAGTTTACAGTCATCTAAAAGATGAAGGCGGACCATAACCTTCCGAAATATCTATGATTTATTCGGATAAATTACTATATCTGATGCAGATCAAGGCACCGTAGATAAGTTAGTGAAGTCCAGAGGAGGCACAAGTTCCCTGAGAACTTCCACCTCAAATTGAGGCTCAATTCTGAAGTCTTTTCGAACAACGGGGTGACTAAATGCTTCCCAATGCCTTGCGCACCAACAGTTCAGGTTAGCAATATTTAAAAAAATACAATAATGGGCGGGAGGTCTGTTTTGCCCCTAATGGCCAATCCCTAGGTTAAATCAAACTCCGAACAGCGCATGTCAGCTGAACGACTATCGTCTAGCCTACAAGCCCTGCCCGCAATTGAAATATCGTTAACACGTTCTCAGCGTAGAGATTACTCCGCCAATACAAACCTTCTTCTGTCACTGTAATAACCTCATTAATGCATCAACAAAATATCTCCGAAAATCTGTTGATTCATAACCTACAACACTGGTTTCAATATGCTAACGAGTTGATGTAATTAATTTTTGTTTGTGTTTCGCCTGAATATAGTCCATGCGTATGGAACTGCCGTAGTGTGTGATGCAATGGATGCTATTACTGACGGTGTAGGGGTGACAGCTTGGCAGGCAATCACATTGTATAGAATTGTCGCTGAAGGCAAATCAAAGCGCCGTGTTTTAATTAATTGTCCCCCCGCCACTTTAGTTAGAAACACCGGGCGTCCGTAATTTCGTTATTCCGTTATACATTTCTTGTCTGACCAATAACTCGAGAACCATTGAACCGATCGACTTCAAACTTGCAGAGTGTCTTCACATCGGTGAGAGGATGGTTGGGATTGCTTTCCAGTTACCTGCGTGAAGATGGTAGCCATCAGCCATCAGTTCAGTTCGTAATTTCCCCCTTTGAGAGAGGCACCTCCATAGGAGTACATATTAATATACAATCAATTGGAACCACTCAACATTTATAGCTCAACATTTACAGCTCAACTATCGTGCTATGAAGTGAACATTTATACATTTCTACAATTGGACGAAAGTGCTGTGAAGTGAACATTTATACAATTCTACAATTGGACGAACTACTATCCTGAAAGTGCTGTGATAGTCTAACCATGTGAGCTTCCTAGCGGTGTATGCGATGTACTACTGTGAGTGGATTTATATAGCGGTCACTGAAAGACACCCAGGAACTTTATTCCCCAAGTGCCTCCGCTGGCGAAGGTCTAGCGTAGCAACTAGTTCCACCATCAGTCTTTTTTACCCTGGACACCGAATCATCCCAGCGCCTTGTGAATAGACGAGTATATATGTAAGAGGTCACTGGCGAGGGGCGAACCCACGCCAGCTGTAGCACTCCGGGTCAGAGTCAAACACTCTAACTACTTCGGCCACGACAGTAGTATACAAGGCGTAAATCAGTATCATTTTGCCTCACTGCGCATGCGCAGAACTTTGAAAGTGTGTCTGTGCGCATGCGTGATGAGGGGGCGTGGCCTATGAGTGAGATGTGAGTGGGTGGGTTCAAAATGGCGGCACTTTTTATTTTCCCCCGACCCCTGAAAGTCCGCCATTTTGAACCCACCCACTCACCCCGTGCACTGATTGACCTGGTATGTGAGTGGGTGGGTTCAAAATGGCGGCTTATGGTGTTGTGTGTGTAAAATAAGGTGCCGCCATTTTGAACCCACCCACTCACCGGTGTCAGTCAGTGTGTGATTGAAAGTCCGCCATTTTGAACCCACCCACTCACCCCGTGCACTGATTGACCTGGTATGTGAGTGGGTGGGTTCAAAATGGCGGCTTATGGTGTTGTGTGTGTAAAATAAGGTGCCGCCATTTTGAACCCACCCACTCACCGGTATAAATTGGTGTTGTGTGTGTAAAATAAGGTGCCGCCATTTTGAACCCACCCACTCACCCCGTGCACTGATTGACCTGGTATGTGAGTGGGTGGGTTCAAAATGGCGGCTTATGGTGTTGTGTGTGTAAAATAAGGTGCCGCCATTTTGAACCCACCCACTCACCGGTGTCAGTCAGTGTGTGAGTGGGTGGGTTCAAAATGGCGGCTTGTAGTTGTGTGTTATGGGTGGTGTGTTTCAAAATGGTGGACAATTTCACCTGCCCCCTTCCCGGCCCTCAACCAAATACAATTTATGTCGCATCCCTAGGTAAAAGAAATATTAACTGAATCCCGGCCAACATAAACAGGACTGAAACCGTGTGAAAGCCTCACTCCCTGGGGCGCAAACATGTTGTGAATCCCCAGTTAATCCCCCACTAAGCCCGACCCTTGCCCCAGGTGGGGGGGAGGGATTTCGGATTTCATAATTTCCTATATGCAGGGTCCACTGTGCGCTATACTCCTTTTCGCGGTTACAAATTTACAACAACAACACCATGTTAAACGCACTGCATTCTGGGATCGGATAGGGGATACTTTCACTTCCTGTGCCGCTAGATTAACACAAGAAGCCCAGTGTACGGACTGATCTGCTGGTGATTTTACTAACCCTACTGGGTAAATTGTTATGAAACTCGAGAAATCAACGTAAAATAAACTAGGAAGCATGTCAATTTTTCAGTCTTGCATATTTTGAGAGATAAATGATCTCTTTATAGCGTAAAAAAAGGGCCGTCATCATCCTCGATTCTTGTAACCGCGAAAAGGCTTATTGTCTTGATCAGGTGCAAATAGCCTGATACTAAGTGCTATTAATGGCGTAACGGTAATTTGGCGGGTTTTTGTGGATACTTCCTCTATAAGAGAGGCATCCACATTTTTTCATCCACATTTTAAAAAACCCATAAATTATTAAATGTGGATACTACTCTATGAATTACAGTGTGTTTTAAAGCCTGGGCAAATAAAATGTGGATATTATTGATGGGAAAGAGATGCTATGTTGAGAAAGCAAACGTGTTTTTGTTTGGCAGCTTTACGGCTGGACTGTGGCTCCTCGCTTGTGGATACACGCCGATACACTCCCTGTTGGAGAGGCATCCACATTTGTATCCACATTTGAAAAAAGCGTGAATTATTGAGTGTGGATACTTCGGCGATACTTCTTTAATGACTGCTATACTTTATAATTCATCGATATAAAAGCCGTACGATTATGAAAAGTTCTCGAGTCGCGACTTCGGATTCCTCGAGACGAAGCTAAAAAAAACTAACTCCAACGAGTTTTCGGCGTCGATCTTTGACAGTAAAACAGCAGGAGGTACTTACGATCTGTTAGACTGATTCAAATAATCGTATTGTTCGACTGAGTTTTAGGAGTGGAAGTTGAGATGGATGGGAAAGAGATGCTATTATGGCGCCGCTATTATTTTCGCGGAGCTTCTTGTTGCTTTTGTCAGCCATATTGGAGACTTGTAGAGTCCAATTTTCTGATTGGTTGAATAATAGCTGGGCGGGGCTATTACACAGATTTCAGCCAATCAAACTTTTCCTTACTCTTCACCTGCAGTTGATGTAAAATTTGGAGTTCCGATTGTTTCAAGTTTCTTGGGACATATAGTACCGGTATCTCTTTCCCATCAATACGAGGAGAAAAACAATTATGTACTCTTAAAATCTCTAAATTATAATTAACCAAGTTCAGAAGAATTCATGCCACACATGCAAGTATTTCCGATTTCGATTTAGCCCTGGAAAGTCGGGCAAGAAATTGAACAAAAAATGTTGTGACGGCACTTCACCCGGTAGAAATAGTCAACCTAAACATTTCTTAAATTTAGGTTTTAAAAGTTAGAATCGAGTATTTAGTTCTATAGAGGTGTTTACATTGCAAATAAGATGTGGATACATCACTTATATAGAAGGTGTATCCACATTTTTGAAAAAACATCTGATTTTACGTCTCGCGAAAATGTGGATACACTTCCTATATAGCATAGGCGATGTATCCACAAAAACCCGCCAAATTACTGTTACGCCCTATTAATAACCACTTCATTATTTATTTGTTAAAGCATGGAAAAAAGGTCCTGGATATGGTTCAATAGACTAAACTTTAGATCTCCAGGCCATGCCCTGGCGTTTTACTTTACTGACGGTGTAAAATGTCAGTAGGGTTTAGTTTGTTGATTTAGACCTTAGTGGTAAAGGAGATAAACGCGTGATTTCATTGATGGAGGAAAACTGATCGGCAGAAGCCGCACACTCCATGGAGGCATATAAAATGTCATTGCATCCATTTGTCCATGGTTGTTTTGGGTCAGCAGGTTCAGCGAATATTTACATCATTTTCATCAGATCATGTACAAGAACATAATCGCCACCGTTTTAGTCAATTTCAGCTTTAAATTTCTACGAGCTGAGCTGCGTTCGGTAGTCGCAAATGGTTTTTAACAACCAATTGACATATGTATATATATTCTTTTTTATGTTTCTATATGTATTCATGTATGGAAATAAAGTAAAGTAAGTAAGCGTTCAACTTATAATTTGGACTTGTCGACAAATTTACTTTGCCACAGTATGACATGGTCTCACTCACCAGGTTTCCAAAATTTCGGTGAAAACTTGCTCGACATCGTCTGCTGCACTTTTTCAAGTCTCTTACACGTGTGTCCACTTTTCGGTAGTCGCAAACTCCCGCGTAATTTCTCAAATGTATAACTGAAACGTGGAAGTTTACAGTCATCTAAAAGATGAAGGCGGACCATAACCTTCCGAAATATCTATGATTTATTCGGATAAATTACCATATCTGATGCAGATCAAGGCACCGTAGATAAGTTAGTGAAGTCCAGAGGAGGCACAAGTTCCCTGAGAACTTCCACCTCAAATTGAGGCTCAATTCTGAAGTCTTTTCGAACAACGGGGTGACTAAATGCTTCCCAATGCCTTGCGCACCAACAGTTCAGGTTAGCAATATTTAAAAAAATACAATAATGGGCGGGAGGTCTGTTTTGCCCCTAATGGCCAATCCCTAGGTTAAATCAAACTCCGAACAGCGCATGTCAGCTGAACGACTATCGTCTAGCCTACAAGCCCTGCCCGCAATTGAAATATCGTTAACACGTTCTCAGCGTAGAGATTACTCCGCCAATACAAACCTTCTTCTGTCACTGTAATAACCTCATTAATGCATCAACAAAATATCTCCGAAAATCTGTTGATTCATAACCTACAACACTGGTTTCAATATGCTAACGAGTTGATGTAATTAATTTTTGTTTGTGTTTCGCCTGAATATAGTCCATGCGTATGGAACTGCCGTAGTGTGTGATGCAATGGATGCTATTACTGACGGTGTAGGGGTGACAGCTTGGCAGGCAATCACATTGTATAGAATTGTCGCTGAAGGCAAATCAAAGCGCCGTGTTTTAATTAATTGTCCCCCCGCCACTTTAGTTAGAAACACCGGGCGTCCGTAATTTCGTTATTCCGTTATACATTTCTTGTCTGACCAATAACTCGAGAACCATTGAACCGATCGACTTCAAACTTGCAGAGTGTCTTCACATCGGTGAGAGGATGGTTGGGATTGCTTTC
>JAVTVY010042014.1:0-19122 GCA_036873755.1 Hanleya hanleyi | reverse complement strand
TCAAAATGACCCCAATACGATACCCTATAATGTCACGAATGTTTCAGCTCTCCATTTTTTTGGCGTTTCGGAGATATCGCAGAAAGTTTGGTAGGAGGGCATTTTGGCCCCCCCTCCCCCAGGCCTGGTAGCGTTAATGGGGGAAGGGAGGGAGGGGGAACAAATCAGAGGGTGTTTTTTGGTGATGCTAAGACATATGTTTCAGAAAAATGCATCGAATCGCGTTGAATCAACTTGCTGAATTTTTGCGTAATTTTTGAAGAAATATGGCGAAAACATCACTTTTCTGGTACCCCCACATGGCCGCCATTTTGAATTTATCCATGATCCTTTGCTCGGGGGGTCATGCAAATAGGCTCAAAATGACCCCAATATGATAATCGAAAAAGTCACGGAGTTTCAGCTCTCGATTTTTTGTCGTTCCGGAGATACAAGCAAAAAACCAACAAGGGGGGGCGGAAAGTGCCCCCCCCAGGCCAGGTAGGGTTAAGCTAAAAATTGGTGAAAATGTAACAGATTTCGTAAATAATAAAGATTAATACTCAAAATATTTTTTTCTCTCCTTGGAAATAGAGGTATCCGATCATTCATACTGGAAAATTCAATTTGATGTCCATATCAAGAAGGAATTTCTATTATCAGTGGCATCTTTCCTGCCAATAACAGTAGATGAATGTAATTATTTCAACGACTTGAGAGGCTACTCAACACCCGACATCTAATGTTTACTTTCCTTGATGTAGGCTCAAATCAGTGAGGACACCCAGTCCATGGACAGTTTGTCAGTGTCAGACCTGAAAACTGATATCTCAGAGGAGTCCGAGCCTGAAGACAAGCCATCAGATGTGATCACTAAGGTATGGATGTTAAATATGTAGTCATTTTTCTATGATGGTCAGCCAGTGCCCATCTGTCAAAGAAGTTACAAAAAATGACGGATACGCAATGCCAATGCTCAAAATGGCAGCCTGCTAATGAAGGAAAACTGGCCACAATTTGGACACAGCAGGTCATGTAAAAAATGGCCTGCTAAATTCCAAAATTTGAAAAAGAAATGACAGGACCCCACTTGTTCCAAGTGCGATGTCTGCCATATACCCTCAAATTGCAGTGATGCTCTGCGGGGTTTCTCTACCCTCCTCTTCCCCCCCCCCCCTTGTGGGAACCATGTGTCAAAATGGGTTTCAAAAGTGTGAATAAAGGCAGGATACCTTTAATCTTTTGATGCTAGAGCGTTCACAAGCTTCAATTAACTGATTTGTATCACTTAATGAATGAGCATAACTTCAAAGAACTCTTTGGTTGTCAGAAAAACAATCACACTGGGTCAAATATTGAAAACTGGGTGCCTGCATATTCATTATTTGAACAAAAGGTTAATGTCCTCCTTTAATGTAATTTTTCTAATGTCCAGGATGAAGTTGTGGTAGGTAAACTGGAGGAACCGGAAGCTGAGGTGGAGACAGAGAAGGTGGAGGAGACAAAGAAGGAAGAACCAGACAAATCTCTGGATGAGGGTCTTGGACCTAGCGGCAGTGAGAAGTCTGAACTGTCTGATGTAAGCCAGGTAGCCTTCACCCAGGGGTCATTGCATAAAATACCCTTCACCCAAGGGTCACTGCATAAAATACCCTTCACCCAGGGGTCATTGCATGAAATAGCCTTCACCCAGGGGTTATTGTATAAAATAGCCTTCACAGGGGTCACTGCATAACATACCCTTCACCCAGGGGTCGCTTCATAAGATAGCCTCCACACAGGGATCACTACATAAAATAGCCTTTACACATGGGTCACAACATAAAAATACCCTTCACCCAGGGGTTACTTAAAGTGAACGTAAAGGCTGAGGCAACATGCACTCTGTGGGAAAGAACTACAATGAAAGTATCAAACAGCAGCAACAAATATTTTTGGGGATTTTTTTGCACCGAGTAGGAACGAAATTATCTCTGTTGTATTATTGTTCCCCGGCAGCAGCCATGTTGGCTATCTCACCTCAGAGCAGTGACGTCGTATCACCTTGGGAGCTCTCTACTTTGTGGAGTTAGAAAGCGCAGTAAGCATGTAAACATGTTATCGAAGATCCAGATTTCGACACTTCGTATAATATGCCTATCTCGCAGTGTCTCTGTCCCGCCAAACGGTAATAAAATTATTTTTACCTCACTTAAAAGTTTAGAACTTCCACACTCTGACGTTTCTGAATCGATGTTGTTGATCTCGGTGTCTTTGATCTACGATGCGACAATTCTGTTGGGATTGGATCTTCTTTAATTTCCTTCGCCTCCTGGCTCTGCTGCTGGGCGTCAACATCAGCCTTCCGTAGAGGTCAGGTTGGAAACATTCGGCTTTAAAATAGACAGAAAACAGCACAGATTTCTCGGTTGGAGTACAGTCTAGTCTGCCGATGTTGTGCAGCCACTGTTTGAGTCCCGGCTTCCCTAACGGGAATCTGTATAATGATAACTTATCCGACTGTAGCGGTAGCAGAGGAGAACCCGAGACGGATGTATTTTGCTTGCCATCACTGCGCCCTGACAAGTTTCAGCTCGGTAAACACTTGCTGGAGACACGCAACACAGTCAAAACACGCTTGAAACAACCGAGCCCCCACCTCCGCCATTACAATTCGTGTTACAGTAAAGCCACAACAAAGTGATACTACGTCACAGGAAAATATCACGTGCTACAAGGAAGCGTTTTCATTGGCGCAAGGCTACTAAATAGACGAACATGGCCGACTCCAGTCGATTGTTGCACCAGTCAATTATTCCGGTGTTTGGAATTATTTTTTCGGAAGAGAAAAAATCACAAAAAATATTTGTTGCTGCCAACTGATACTTTTAATATAGTTCTTCCACATCGTGTGTATGTTGTCACAGCCTTTACGTTCACTTTAATAAAATAGCCTTCACACAGGGGTCGCTACATAAAGTAGCCTTTACGCATGGGTCACAACATGAAATATGCTTCACCCAGGGGTCACTTCATAAAATAGCCTCCACACCAGGGTCACTACATAAAATAGCCTTCTCACAGTGTCGGTACACAGAATAGCCTTCACACAGTGGTCACTACATAAAATACCCTTCACTCAGGGGTCACTTCATAAAATAGCCTCCACACAGGGATCACTACATAAAATAGCCTTCACACATTGTCAGTAAATAAAATAGCCTTAACGCAAGGATCACCACATAAAGTAGCCTTCACACAGGGGTCACTACATAAAATATCCTTCACCCAGGGGATCACTTCATAAAATAGCCTTCACTCAGGGGTCACTACATAAAATAGCCTTCACACAGTCAGTACTTAAAATAGCCTTAACCCTTTCGCCGATTATTTCCCCTGACAAAAGTGACCTGCTGACGATCAATTCCCTGAGAACTGTTAAAATTTGTATATGTTGTCTTTGGAATGCTAGAAATTGCGTTTGCGTCCGAGATTTGCAGAAAAACATAAGAAACCTGTCTCCACAATGCACACTCCAGTGTTATTTGCTCTAGTTTTATAGCAAAATAAATAAAATAGCATACAAAATTAGGTTTTACTGCGAGAGAATGTGTTTTCCCCGGCTTTCTCGACTCAAAAACATCAAAATCCAACGGAGAAATCATATTTTTTCGACCGCATTTGACAGCGTTTTTCTCGAGTTTTACTCGGCCAATTTTCATGTTTGACCTCTCATTGGAAAGAGCGACCTTTCACCTTTCTACACAGGAAATAACCTTGAATGGATGGCAAAATAAAACGGAGGATACGATTGGATTATAAAATGATGCCATTCCATCCTTCCAGCCACTGTCTACGCTCGTCTCAAATCTGTTGGCTGCTAGAGGTCATGTGGGCAAAATTACGCATACCGATTGGCTCGTCGGCTCAATAACGCAGCTTGCTGCCGACATTTTGAAATGTGTTCGACAAACTTTGCGGATCAAGACTCATAAAAATATGGAAATAAACTTTGCCGGTCGTCGTTGGCAGTTTCAGTCGTCTGGGGAATATTCACCACGCTTTACCAGTCATGTAACATAAAAAATACAGGAGTTAGGATGAGGTTTTCGATGATTTTTTCCATTTTTGCGGCTCGCTGCCGAGATGCCCGTCACACGGTATGTGGGGAAAAATGCATTTTCATTCCGATTTTTTTCGTTCAACATCTAAATTTGTTTTATTTATTTTTCAAACAAGCAAACAATTTCGAGAATCAAATTGATCAGGGTTTCGGCTTTCCAGAAGTATACAGTGTTTGGTAGGTTTCCGTTAAAACGAATGCAAAAAAATAAAAGTGCTGTACCCATCGTGATAGCGAACGGGTTTAAAGCTAACCCGATCTACCGGGGATGGTCGTACGGGTGGCACTCTCGTTATCCCCGTGTACCGGGTTTAATCGGTGAAAGGGTTAACACAAAGATCACCACATAAAGTAGCCTTCACACAGGGGTCACTACATAAAATAGCCTTCACACAGGGGTCACTATATAAAATAGCCTTCACACAGGGGTTACTACATAAAATAGCCTTCACACAAGGGTCACTATATCAAATAGCCGTCACACAGGGGTTACTACATAAAATAGCCTTCACACAAGGGTCAGTACATAAAATTGCCTTCACACAGTGGTCACTACAAAAAATAGACTTCACACAAGGGTCATTACATCAAGTAGCCTTTACACAGGGCTCATTATTACTTAAAATAGCATAGCATTTACTCACAGGTTACTGCATAAAATTGACTTCACACAAGGGTCATTACATAAAGTAGCCTTCGCACAGGGGTTACTACATAAAATAGACTTTACTCCGGGGTCACTACTTAAAATAGCCTTCACACGGGTGTCATTACATAAAAAAGAGATAAATACAAACAAAGCTACATTTACGTCCAGTCTTATCTATATTCTACCTTTATGTAATCTTATTCAGTTGGAACATAGAGCTATCTCTCCAATCTTCACTATTATTTGATAAATGAAAAAAACCCAACACAATTGTCTTGGTTCCTTGTTTCACAGTAAAAATGAACTTCAGTTCGTCATGATATAACTTAACAAATAAAGGGAATAAATTCGGAATCAATCCACCCCACAGCCCTTAAAAACTGAGGAACTGTGACCTGATATATGCTGGTTATACAGACATTACTCTATTAACCTGATCTCATTCTTGAGTCTTTGATGAACATCTAATATATAATGTATTCCAGGGTGAGAGTCCTGCTAAAGTGCCTGAATCAGTTGAAGACTTGCCTAAACCTGATGAGGCTGTCCAGCCGCCCACACAGGGAGAGAACAACACTGTGATGGCTGGTGAAATTGTGGATGACATCGTGGATGATGTTATAAAGTCCACAACAGTGCAACCCTCCATACCTGGGGTTGTCCTGGACACGGTGCAGGATGTCGTTCTGGAAGGACAGGTTTTCCAGGACCACGACATCGTGGAACCCAGGACAATCAATAATGACCTTGACAATGCTGTGATAGAAGCACCACTTCCTAATGACAATTATGTAATGCCGAAAAATGATATAGATGATACAACAACAACGATGGTGGTTGACAGAGATAACAGTTTCGACTCGGACAGGCAGATAACCAATATTGACGATATGATCCTCGATGATCAGGATTCGGAGGAGCAAGAGGTGACGCTTACTATTGATGCCAAGAAAGTTCCGCCAAGTTCAGATGGTCAGACTCAGGTCAACGTCCCGCAGGCGCCATATGCGAACGGGGATGCTGTGCATGTTAAAGAGAAGGAGAATCACATAATGAATAAGGTAGAAACAGAGAAGGAAGACAAGCTGGATAGATTAGATGCTCGTGAGTCAGGGTTAGATGTGTCTAACCCCGATGAGGACTTAGACAAGCAGTCAGACAATGGTAGTGTGAATACAGTTGATAGTGGTGAGAAAGATGACGTAAAAACAAGGTCGGCCGAAGCCGGGGGAAGATATAATAAAAAGAGCCGAGCTGTGAGTACATAAAATATGAGGATTTCTCTGATAAATCGAATTAAGTTTAAATGTTACATGCTATGCATTGAACCGTCGCAATATATCTTCAATCGGGGAGTTTTAGGACTTCTTGCTACAGGCGTACAAGTTGAAATCTACCTTTATTATGAGTTTAATGTGTTTATGGAGGGGCGCTTTAACATTGTGTAACCAATCATGCCCTGTTTACAATATCCCCAGCGCAGATGGGTTGTTGACATGCTGCATGGATTTATTTTTAATTAATGGCATGTGTGTAGTTGGAAGCTCATTTTCTGGTATCCGAGTGAATCATTGAGAACGTACCAACACTGTATTACAAAACTATGTTATTTGTATATCCTTGATTATCTTCCATTTTCATTTTATAGGATAACAAGAGTCAATATCGTACGATAAAGAAAACCCGTCGCTTCGTCATTGATGGTGTGGTGGTGACGAGTACAACATCCAAAGTGGTCGCGGCAGGGGAAGAAAACCGCGTGAAGGAAGAGCATAATGTCAGGTAAGGACGTACAATGATGCCTTCGATTGGGAGGCTTCTTTTTTTCAAGTTATCTTGATAGTGAGTATTTTGTCTGAAGGAAGGTCTTCACGTTTGATTGCTCTGGCTTCCCGGATTACATTGTCGTAAGCTTAACTGTTCGTTATCCTTGGTAAATGTACAGTGTAATAGTGAGTCATCACATGTTGTCCGATTGAGGAAATCTGGTCATGATCGGCCACCATTTTCTCTTGGGTTGTGAATATCTCAACACAAAGAATTATTTGATATTAACTCTGTCCTTTCAGGTTGTGAATATCTATTCATGGTTGATGATGACCATGTTATCTCATGAATGTGAATTTTCATTATTATCAGGTCATGATGAATCACTCTGTCCTCGTAACCAGGGCGACATGTTCATGGCGAATCCATTTTCTCACTGTTATTGAGAATGTTAGTCCGTAAATGCTGTGTTCTCATTATGATTTTCTTTCCATCACATGGCAGTGTGACTAACATCACAGGACCTACAAAGTAGGGTTTGATATGCTTTAAGCATGTACTGATATGCTTTAAGCATGTACCTTGACCTAAGACATGTTTTTGCCAATTTTTGAGGTTTATAGGTCACCTAAGTAGGTCAAATTTTCATCAAAAGTAGGTCAGCTCAGAACTTGCTAAGTAGGTCAGCTCAGAACTTGCTGGTAACAGTCCCCTAATGCACGTTCATGCCAAAAATCAAGGTTCTAATGTCAACGGTTCGTAGGAATACAGGAGACGGTCGAGAGATGACTTGGGGGCCCTCTATCTAGAAACACGGGAGACGGTTGAGAGATGACTTGGGGGCCCTCTATCTAGAAATAACCTGGAATTCTTTCAAAATTTTGAGGTTTATAGGTCACCTAATCAGGTCAGCTCAGAACTTGCTGGTAACAGTCCCCTAATGCGCGTTCATGCCAAAAATCAAGGTTGTAATGTCGACGGTTCTCCTTATTTTGCCGACGAAAGGATTCGGATTTACTGACTCATTACTGGACAAATTGCAAATGAGAGCCTACTTCCTAGGAATATATCACTGCCTCCTTTCAGACGGAGAAATTTTGTTCATTGGTTTAATCATTGCTACCTCAGCCTGCTCAAATTGAGAATACGTTTAGATGAATCACTCTGACTGTATCAATTCCAAACATATTCATGGCCAGACAGTCTTACATCAGATGTTTAATGTTTAGATTGTTCACATTGACCAACTGTTCTGTCAGATTGAGAATATTGGTTTATAGCCTAGATAATTACAGTGTTCTTTCTGATTGTGAATATCTGTCCACAGTGAAAAGGAGTATTTGATTCCCAAATCTTAAACCTGTTTCAATTCATGCCTATTAGTCTCCGTCAGGAAGATGATACAACGTGGAAAACGGAAGTTAAAACTAAAAGTTAGCTCCCCTAGCGGAGAGTTGTCCGCCCCTAGGAGAGCTCTCCCATCTATTCCAGCTGCATTACTATAAAGGCTCTGCTCAAACCATTCTCGTCCTCTATTCTCTGTTGTACCTCGACCAGTACACATCAAGGAAGTGTTTATACAACCTGGGTATCCTTACCGGTTTTGACTTGTGTTATTTCTTGTCGGAAATTCTTTCATTATTGTCGGAAATTCTTTCATTAGTTATGTCTGAGATTCCGATATCTAATGCATGTAATTCGTGTGTGAAATGTTGGTCCAGTTTGGACGCCCACACGGTTTGTTTTTCTTGTAAAGAGTTGTGTTATCGGCGAAGTACTTGCGCCGAGTGTGTATTATGGGACCCTTTAGCGTGGGGAAATTATGCCCAGGCTAGACGGGCTTACCTTTGCAGGCGTCTGGCGACCCGTCCCTTTCGGAAGTCGACAGACGCCTGTTGGAAATTGCTTGTAAATGACATGAAAGCTAACGAAGATATCGTTGGAATTGGATTAAATGTTTCCCATGGTCTTAGTAATCAGAACTCGCCCGCCTCTGTAAATTTACCGCCTAGCGGGACGGTTCTACGTCTAGATAAATCACAGATTTCAGACAACCTACATGTACGGGTTTGGCTATGTATGCAGCCAAACCGGTTCCTTTGTCTACTTCGACAAAGACTTCTCTAATCCTGCCGTGCCTGAGCAATCCATTGTTCTCGTCGGACAAAAGAATGCAGTGGGTTCGCATATTATCTCGACCTCTCCATTGTCTTTTGGTTTTCACACTCCGTTACCTCTAAACGGAATAAACGTCGTCGTGTCGGTTTCTCCTTTGTGGGTTAAACCATAACGCAGTTCTAAATCCGTTTCTCGTTTTATGGTGGGTCGTTCGGACCTACCATTGAGTGTCCAAATTGCTGTCTTGCGGTTTCGTCTATCGATGAATCAGCGATTCTATAATAGCGGAAATGACATGTTACGGGACTTCAATTTTAGAGGATTGAGTTGGCATGAATTGAGACAGGTTTGATTTGGTAACAGATAGAAACATTGTTTATAATTGTTTGATATTTCAACCAGTTTCCATCATTAAATATCCAATCGGCGATTATTGCTAATTAAAATAGTGCATACTGCTTACGAAATCGGTGAGAATTAGACCGGGAATTCTAGTTCTATTTTTCGGCCTTCCCGTTCTCCGGTATGCCGTTCTCGTACTTCGACTCGACGTTCTCCTACACCACCACGCCGTTTGCCACGTCTTTCGGTCTCGCCTTCTTATATAGGTTACCACGTTCGTCAGTCGCAGACTCCGTTTCTTATCATGCGGTTGTCCACGTTTTGTCAACCTCTCGCTGAAGTTATATCACTCGTTTGCCCATTCCGGTCTCGTCGAGTTCATCTGTTGATTCCTTTTCTTCAGTGTAAAGTTAGGAACATACGTCAATGATGGTTTTTCGGATAAATTGGATGCGCTTTTAGCGTTGGTGCCGGATATGCCGTCTGCTTCGAATAATGGTCTTCCTCGTATTAAATGTCAGACAAAAGAATGCTTCCTCGCCGTATGTTATCTCACCTATGTCATTTTTGTCAATGGTTCGATGGTGATTAAATTAATATTTTGGGGATAGTTTTCTTTCACATTTCTGTTTTGTTTCAAAATTTTGTCTGGGCAAATTTTTAGACTTCACATGGTCTGTTTTTCCATCTGCCATGTGTTTATTGTCTTCGGACGTACGTCGCGAAATTAATTGGCTCTTGTCGGAGTTTTTCAAAGTTCCTATATCTTGAAATTATTGCCCGACGATATTTTCTAAAGTCAATATGAATCTCGGGCTTATCTGATAACACAGTCCTGCGTGATGGAGACAATGTGTATTCAATATCACGTCTCCACACGAACAATGAGTTCGACCCGCTGTGTTTGTTGTGGGTTTTTACGGACTCTCGCGACCTCGTTTATTATTGCTCAATTTGTGACAGATTTGTACTTAGTCCCCGGCATTTCTGTAAGTCTGCCTTTTAGTGCTGAGCTTTGAAGGCCGATTGTGATCTCTACAATAAACGAACAGGTTTTGTTTCGTTGATTCATGAATTTTATGCATTGAGTTTGTGTATATCTCAAGTAGGGTTGTAAATAGTATCCTCATCGGCGGGGGTTTTTCGTTTCTTCCCGCCGGAGAGATCTGATACTTTATTTGCAGCCGTCAATTTTCATGTTGTTGTTGTTACTTCTGTTCGGACTTGCAGTTCTGGTAGGTTCACCTTCATACATTCAGTTCCTTGGTCCTACCAAAATGTAATCTCTTGCTATATCAAGTATTATTACGTTGATTTTGATATCCTGTATTCAAGAGAGACCTTACAGAGGTTTTATATGCCTTTCATGCTGACATGAATATGAAGCATGATTGTTGCATTTGTGTTACGTAACCACAACTCAACCCTATTTACTTCGACCCTGTGTCGCATCTTAATGAGCTTCTTTACTGATCTCTTTATGTAATTAAGGGTGTGTCGAACAACAATGAGATCACGTGTTGGTTTACGTGAGTGAGTAAACCTATTCACCCACTCACCCTTGTTTATTGTGAAAGTGTGATATTCTTGAAACACAATTGTCTGATTATTACATTGTGATTTGTTTTGTTTCACACCAAGTTGGTCCCATCTGTATACTGTATTACGCTTATAATTCAGATGGAGTTATGCACTAATTTTAATTTCTTCCCTATGAGAAAATTTAAAATTACTAGCGTGAGTGGGAAGGTATTGGCCGGCCAAGGATCAAGCCTAATGACACGTAAGTCGTGAAGTCTTCTATGGTTTCTTTCTACCAAGTATGTATTACCGGTACAGTCTACTAGAGCATCAAACTGCTTTTTAGTAATGTTCTTACTGTTCTTCTTCTCGACAAATTGTTCGTGCTAGGTCATTTCAAATTCTAAATTTTTGGATAACCTCATTTTCCTGCCGGCGAGAGACTTTAAATGTATTTCCTCTCTTCGGGAATTTAAAATTCTTTAAGGATCTTTCTTGGTTACCTGGAAAAATTCTTTGTTCTGGATGTCGGTTGTGTGACTATTTGGTTATTAACAGTAACATTGTTGTAAATGTTTAATATTCTCTCCATATAAATCTCCAGTACTGAATTTCATGTACAGGAGACAAATTATATCGGGAGAGATCATAATGTAACCATGTTCACTGACACATTATTCATGTTCACTGACACAAAGATCCAAAATCCCATTTACCTCATTGAGCTTACATTTGGTGATTAACGCTACAGACATTTAATGTGTTCGTCTCTACTGCGTTTTAAGAGAAGGAAAATTATTACAATCGACTACGGGGTTACTGTTTGCAACGCCCTCCTGTTACGTCGTGTACTTTTATAAGTTTGTATCCTGCTCCATTATGAGCATGTATATTCATTAAGTTGTTGTGAATGAGGAAATCACTACGTTGTTTATCATATACAACGTTTCTCGCATTTTTCACATTACGCTTTCCTGTTACACCTTGACGACATTTTCACTACGCCGTCATGTGTCTCTCATACACCTGTGCGTCGTTCTCTTACATCGGTTAGACATTTCCGGTAAGCCATAACGCCGTTTGTCACGTCATTTCTTCATTTGCGAGATGCATATTTTATATCCATTCATCGGCACTTCCTTTGATTCTCCATCGTCGGTCGTCGGCGGGAGTGGGAGTCCGTTCGTTTGGCGTCACCCTTCCACTTGTATCAATTCCTCTCGGGTTTTTCACATGGTGATTTACTTAGGTTCGTCGTTACTCTATGAAGAGAGTTCTTTTCAGACCTTGTTGATTCCAGTCTTGAGTTCAGAATATCAAAATTGTTTTGGAATCAACAGTATTTGGTCAAATACTGTTATATGGAATAGGTCTTTGGATTATGGACGTGGATATTCTCTGAGGACGACGGCGGGATTGTGAATGACGGACTAGTCGCCTTTAATTGAATTCCGCACAGTGTTGTTAACACAGAGCCATGTTGACTTTATCACACTAACATTATGTTGAGATCCATTTACCTTAGGATTGTGCTTAATCAACACAATGTCTTCGTGGTGTACTTGGGGGACAGTTTTTCCGACTTTCTCCATCAAGTACTTTATTCCTGTATAGACCGTTACACCAATGGTTAGACTTTGACATTATGGTTCTGTCATCAGCCTTAGGGTTGTTTATTGTATGTAGGACCTTACTCACTACGTTCGTTTTCGGGTTCGGTCTCTACAGCGGATTTATTTGTCCTGGTGCCGAGGACGTGATACCGTTCCCGACTCTATTTCCCTCGTAATTGACTTCCTCCTTCACCTTCACCAGGATAGGGAGTGTCATATTAGCACCATGGAAGGCTATCGATCTGCTCTGGCATGAATTGAATAGGGTGTTACGTCTTACCTTTGGTTCCGACATTAGCCTGAACGATAATATCTCTGCTCTTATTCACGCCTTCGCATTACAGTCACGTTGTACTCGCCAACTGTTACCGAAATGGGATATCGGTGTGGTTCTGTGTGCTCTGATTATACCACCTTTTGAACCCTTAGAGTCCGCGTCTATAAAAGCTGTGTCTTATAAGGCGGCCGTCGTGGCGGCGTTTTGCTTTGGCGTCCAGACTGTCTGTACTTCATGCTCTTGAAAGATCTTCTATGACCTGGACAGCGGATCGGTCTTGCATTTCTTTTCGGCCCATTCCTGAATTTATCGCCAAAAATGAGTCTGTTTGTTCAGGTCCGTGCGCTCAACGTTCGTACTCCATTCCTGCGTTGTCAGACTTTGTACATGGCCTCGAGGACGATCTTCTGCTATGTCCTGTTCGAGCCATCCGCCACTATCTTACTCGTTCCGATCCGTTCGCGGCTCTCGGCTACGGTTATTCTGTCCCTTCGCCTGTCAGCAAGGCTTGACATTTAAAAAAGCCGCGTAGTTGAAGAAGACCATAAAATAGTCTTATCAATTGGCAGAAGGTAGATATACCATTGACGCCCTACTACTGTCTTCTGCTTCTTCTAATGTGATTCGTGCCATCGCTGCGTCATGGCCTGTATGGAAGAACTGACCCCTCCATGACATTGTCCTGTCTTGTGCCTGAACAATTAACTCCACGTTCACCTATATCTGTCTGAGGGATATGACAGTGCAATCAATAGTGTGACCACGCTTGGGCCACTATGGCTACCCAGCACGTTGTGAGTAATTTCAGAAAAAGAGGGGTGGGGGGGTGGCAAAATTGTCACCATCGCAGCAAGACAGCCATCTTGCTGTATCATCTCATCTCATCTCATCTCAGTCATATTATTATTATTACATATATTATATGATAAAAGGCATCTCAGAAGGTAGAAATAAGTCAGTTGACCGGCCGTGGATTCTATAATCACCAATGAAGGCCTGACACCAGGATAGGGTTTACTCCTAACTGAAATTTGCTTCTGTTCTTCAGAAACTGACTTCCTTCTAGATGTCTCAGCTGGGTCACCTGTGCCTCAACTCACAAGACACCTGCTCCAGACCTAGAGTCAACAGTAGTGATGCAAGTACAGAGAGTTGAAAATTGCGCAGCATCACCCAGAGAGCAAGCACGGCAATTCCAACGCATCCTTCATCACTCCAAGTATGGTGAGTTGACCTCAAGAGGCTTGCGGACTGAGAGTGGTGTGGACTTGGTACCTTCCAAGATTCGGGTAGTTGTACGCCCTCCCCTTACTTACGGTCGGACCAAGGATCGCCCTGTATGCAATGGCTTGTGGCTCTTTTCCCCCCCTAGTCATACAGTGCCTACCAAGGGACCTATCTTGTTGCCGATGGCGCCCGGGGTATCCTACAACTTGGTGGAATTGTGTACCACACCACGAGCACAGCTACATGGATGGAGACAATCAGAAGATAAGTAGAACTGTATCAATTCCTTCAATTACCCTATGCGTCTCTGACCAGGGTTAACTTGTTGAGTAATAATGTCTCAGATTTATACCCATGTCTGTGTCGTTCCAGCGATTACTAGTCTGCTATGGGAGTTACCACAAGGCCGAGATTCCCGCCTCCATATGTTGGTACTGTGGCATGAATTGAAACAGGTTTAAGATTTGGGAATCAAATATCAAACATTTATAAACAATGTTTCTATTTGTTACCAAATCAAACCTGTTTCAATTTGATTGACCCTCCCTCCGTCCCCTCATGCCGGCCTTAAACACTACAGGTCTCGGTAATTTCAATGAGAATAGAGGACAAGAATGGTTTGAGCAGAGCCTTTATAGTAATGCAGCTGGAATAGATGGGAGAGCTCTCCTAGGGGCGGACAACTCTCCGCTAGGGGAGCTAACTTTTAATTTTAACTTCCGTTTTCTACGTTGTATCATCTTCCTGACGGAGATTAATAGGCATGAATTGAAACAGGTTTGATTTGGTAACAAATAGAAACATTGTTTATAAATGTTTGATTTCTCTCAGATTGGAGAAATCTGTTCATAGCGAACAAGGAGTTTGTCAGATTGGGAATATCGTCCAAGAATTTCAGTAGCGTAATCGAGAATTCAAGATCGATGATGCTGCTGTAACTTTCAACCAATTTTAATGTTGTGCAGCAGTATTTATTATAATTTATTCATGTATCAGATAATTGAAAATTAATGCAGGAATATTGCCACATATTTTCACAGTGCCCTAGACTGTGCATGTCACTATGTTAAGGGGTCGTCTTTAATATTCGAATATCATTTTACTATTCGAATATGCGGAAATTTAACATAATGCGAATGTATTCGACTATTCATTTCAGCTCTATTGAATAAGAAGTTTCTCTCAGATTGAGAATATCTGTTCATGGTGAATAAGGAGTTTCTCTCAGATTGGGAATATCTTTTCATAGTGAATAAGGAGCTCCTCTCAGATTGAGAATATCTTTTCATAGTGAATAAGGAGTTTCTCTCAGATTGGGAATATCTTTTCATAGTGAATAAGGAGTTTCTCTCAGATTGGGAATATCTGTTCATGGTGAATAAGGAGTTTCTCTCAGATTGGCAATATCTTTTCATGATGAATAAGGAGTTTCTCTCAGATTGAGAATATCTTTTCATAGTGAATAAGGAGTTTCTCTCAGATTGGCAATATCTTTTCATGATGAATAAGGAGTTTCTCTCAGATTGAGAATATCTTTTCATAGTGAATAAGGAGTTTCTCTCAGATTGGGAATATCTGTTCATGGTGAATAAGGAGTTTCTCTCAGATTGGCAATATCTGTTCATGGTGAATAAGGAGTTTCTCTCAGATTGAGAATATCTTTTCATGGTGAATAAGGAGTTTCTCTCAGATTAGCAATATCTTTTCATGATGAATAAGGAGTTTCTCTCAGATTGAGAATATCTTTTCATAGTGAATAAGGAGTTTCTCTCAGATTGGGAATATCTGTTCATGGTGAATAAGGAGTTTGTCTCAGATTGGGAATATCTTTTCATGGTGAATAAGGAGTTTCTCTCAGATTGGCAATATCTTTTCATGATGAATAAGGAGTTTCTCTCAGATTGAGAATATCTTTTCATAGTGAATAAGGAGCTCCTCTCAGATTGGGAATATCTGTTCATGGTGAATAAGGAGTTTCTCTCAGATTGAGAATATCTTTTCATAGTGAATAAGGAGTTTCTCTCAGATTGAGAATATCTTTTCATGATGAATAAGGAGCTCCTCTCAGATTGGGAATATCTTTTCATAGTGAATAAGGAGTTTCTCTCAGATTGAGAATATCTTTTCATGGTGAATAAGGAGTTTCAGATTAGCAATATCTTTTCATGATGAGTAAGGAGTTTCTCTCAGATTGAGAATATCTTTTCATAGTGAATAAGGAGCTCCTCTCAGATTGAGAATATCTTTTCATGATGAGTAAGGAGTTTCTCTCAGATTGAGAATATCTTTTCATAGTGAATAAGGAGTTTCTCTCAGATTGAGAATATCTTTTCATGGTGAATAAGGAGTTTCTCTCAGATTGAGAATATCTTTTCATAGTGAATAAGGAGTTTCTCTCAGATTGAGAATATCTTTTCATAGTGAATAAGGAGTTTCTCTCAGATTGAGAATATCTTTTCATAGTGAATAAGGAGTTTCTCTCAGATTGAGAATATCTTTTCATAGTGAATAAGGAGTTTCTCTCAGATTGAGAATATCTTTTCATGATGAATAAGGAGCTCCTCTCAGATTGGGAATATCTTTTCATAGTGAATAAGGAGTTTCTCTCAGATTGAGAATATCTTTTCATGGTGAATAAGGAGTTTCAGATTAGCAATATCTTTTCATGATGAGTAAGGAGTTTCTCTCAGATTGAGAATATCTTTTCATAGTGAATAAGGAGCTCCTCTCAGATTGAGAATATCTTTTCATGATGAGTAAGGAGTTTCTCTCAGATTGAGAATATCTTTTCATAGTGAATAAGGAGTTTCTCTCAGATTGAGAATATCTTTTCATGGTGAATAAGGAGTTTCTCTCAGATTAGCAATATCTGTTCATGGTGAATAAGGAGTTTCTCTCAGATTGGGAATATCTGTTCATGGTGAATAAGGAGTTTCTCTCAGATTGGCAATATCTTTCCATGGTGAATAAGGAGTTTCTCTCAGATTGGGAATATCTGTTCATGGTGAATAAGGAGTTTCTCTCAGATTGGCAATATCTTTTCATGATGAATAAGGAGTTTCTCTCAGATTGAGAATATCTTTTCATAGTGAATAAGGAGCTCCTCTCAGATTGGGAATATCTGTTCATGGTGAATAAGGAGTTTCTCTCAGATTGAGAATATCTTTTCATAGTGAATAAGGAGTTTCTCTCAGATTGAGAATATCTTTTCATGATGAATAAGGAGCTCCTCTCAGATTGGGAATATCTTTTCATAGTGAATAAGGAGTTTCTCTCAGATTGGGAATATCTGTTCATAGTGAATAAGGAGTTTGTCGGATTGGGAATATCTTTTCATAGTGAATAAGGAGTTTCTCTCAGATTGGGAATATCTGTTCATAGTGAATAAGGAGTTTCTGTCGGATTGGGAATATCTTTTCATAGTGAATAAGGAGTTTCTCTCAGATTGAGAATATCTGTTCACAGTGAATAAGGAGCTCCTCTCAGATTGGGAATATCTTTTCATAGTGAATAAGGAGTTTCTCTCAGGTTGGGAATATCTGTTCATAGTGAATAAGGAGTTTCTGTCGGATTGGGAATATCTTTTCATAGTGAATCAAAGCCTTCTTTCTGATTGAGAATATCTTTTCATGGTGAATAAGGAGTTTCTCTCAATTGGGAATATCTTTTCATAGTGAATCAAAGCCTTCTCTCAGATTGAGAATATCTTTTCATAGTGAATAAGGAGTTTGTTGGATTTGGAATATCATTTCATAGTGAATCAAAGCCTTCTCTCAGATTGGGAATATCTTCATAGTGAACAAGGAGTTTCTCTCGGATCGAGAATATTTGCTCATAGTGAACCACAATGTTCTATCAGATATGACTATTTGTCCATTTTAATTGTGTTGTTCTCTTACATTGTGAATGTCTGTTCTTGGAGAAGAAATCGACTGAATATATTTTTCTCTCTATATATCCTCCTTGATGATTTCTTTGTAAATTGATCTGTTTTTCGAGAATTGTCCATTGTATGTCGGAGATAGAGCGTTTTTATTTCATGCTAACCAACTGTAGAGCGCCGCCATTAGATACGTCAGAATTGAGGTAAAATTACGTCAGAGTTGAAGAATGACGTCAGAGTTTAGTGAAAACAATGTTAGCATTGTGGCAAGGAACTTGTGCTTCCAATGACGTCGACTCTGTTACGTCGCATGGAACAAGAACAGCATGACGGCCCATGAAGCCTGTCTTTCGTGTACAAACATGGCGGCTCCCTACAGTCATGTTTGGCAAAGTAAATACATCCCAAACTATCACAGCAAATGCATTATTACCATATAAATATATATATATATGATGGGCATCAGAGTTTAAATGGGGAATGTGCAAAATGTTTCTTGGGTCTGCTAAACTCTAGTTGTGATTCCTGACACAGCTGATTTGATTGAGTCTGCTCCCAAATAAGCCAACAGAAGATATACATGTAGTGTATTGTTACTAAAGTACTTTTGTTCTACCTCATATGTATCATGTTTGAATTGCGTTGCTGGTTAAAATTTAACAAGTATTATTTGAATAACTGACACAGCAGATTTTGCAGGTGTATGCATTTGTAACTAATTACCATCTGGCGTCCATCTGTCCGTATCAGCGTATGTTACTGTGAACAATGATAGTTATCAAAGGTGTTCTGGTAGACTTAGTATCTGGTCCCTTGTGACAAGCCTTAAATTTGGAGCTTATATATATATATATACCCTATTCCACACTAAATGAGAAGAGAATGAAGACACTGGGCATGGGGATAATTGAACAGCAGTAATTGATTTCATGCAATTCCATTGGTTAAAAATCATTTGTTGCCAGTCAATTAGATGAAGTAATGTTATTGGTTACATAACGCTCGCATTTCGGTTATTACCATCATATACGAGGCAACACTGAGGGAGGCAGAAGAAAAGCCCACAGAACGGAAGAGTGTCTTGTCAAAGCGAGCGTCCGAGAGAAAATTTCTCTCGAATTTTGAATATCCGTGTTCCCTCATTTGTGAATCATAATGAACACCAATATGCAAAACTTCTGACTTTTGCCCATGTCTGCCTGTTTTCTGTTCAGATAATTTGTGGAGAAATATGCTAGTGATGCAGGGATGAAAATCTCATGACCGTGATCATGGCTTGATACTTTTCGTATTATTGATTTCCGACATGTCAGACTTCAACATGCTTGACAGAAACTCTCGACAGATATCATATATTAACATGTCAGGAAAAGCCCTGATTACTAGTCTTTGTGGGTCACAAAATTTGCAGATCATTAGTGGATCAAAGGCGGCTTTACAAGTTTTTGAAAAATCGAAGAAATGCATCACTGTCGAATTCGCATCAGTCAGGCGAATAGAATAACCAGATCATTTCTTCTGTCATGTCTGTATAAATGAACTACTACTATTTCCTTATATACATGTGTAGCAGTGGTCCGATATGAAAGAAAAATTGGATCCAGATTATGCTGTCTGTGATAAACCCTTTAGTAATTCAATCAC
>JAVTVY010042013.1:0-18462 GCA_036873755.1 Hanleya hanleyi | reverse complement strand
CCAATTACCAGTATACGAGTTGTCAGAGCATTTCCATCATAGCTCTCTAGATTTGCATCTAATACCGCTTATGCCGGTGCTAGGGGCCGTGTGGTCATATCATCCAAGTTGCCACATGAACAGGTACAACAAAAGCGTGCCTGAGATACAACACATATCACGAATCGTTAGATTCTTGGTATGTGCTTTAGAATAGGTTAACCAAAGGACTATTCTTGTGAAGTCATGTGACGCAGTCAGTATGTCGGCACCTCTTCCCACTTCCCTTATATGTGTTGTAATTTTTCCCTGTATATGGCGAGATTCTGCTGGTGGACGTTTCGTCCCCGAGGCCCGCCTCCTGTACAGACCTTTTGGTCTTCGATATATGTTGGCATTTGTGGGAAGTTGATGCTGGGTCGACATCGGGCCTTACAGACTAGTCTTTCGTGTTAAATGCCGTCATTTACATCTGACGACGATACAGCTCACCAATCTCCAATGTACGAGTTGTCACAGCGAAACAGCTCACCAATTACCAGTATACGAGTTGTCAGAGCATTTCCATCATAGCTCTAGATTTGTATCTAATACCGCTTATGCCGGTGCTAGGGGCCGCGTGGTCATATCATCAAAGTTGCCACATGAACAGGTACAATAAAAGCGTACCTGAGATACAACACATATCACGAATCGTTAGATTCTTGGTATGTGCTTTAGAATAGGTTAACCAGAAGACTATTCTGTGAAGTCATGTGACGCAGTCAGTATGTCGGCACCTCTTCCCACTTCCCTTATATGTGTTGTAATTTTTTCCTGTATATGGCGAGATTCTGCTGGTGGACGTTTCGTCCCCGAGGCCTGCCCCCTGTACAGACCTTTTGGTCTTTGATATATGTTGGCATTTGTGGGAAGTTGATGCTGGGTCGACATCGGGCCTTACAGACTAGTCTTTGGTGTTAAATGCCGTCATTTACATCTGACGACGATACAGCTCACCAATCTCCAATGTACGAGTTGTCACAGCGAAACAGCTCACCAATTACCAGTATACGCGTTGTCAGAGCATTTCCATCATAGCTCTCTATATTTGTATCTAATACCGCTTATGCCGGTGCTAGAGGCCGTGTGGTCATACCATCCAAGTTGCCACATGAACAGGTACAATAAAAGCATACCTGAGATACAACACATATCACGAATCGTTAGATTCTTGGTATGTGCTTTAGAATAGGTTAACTAGAAGACTATTCTGTGAAGTCATGTGACGCAGTCAGTATGTCGGCACCTCTTCCCACTACCCTTATATGTGTTGTAATTTTTCCCTGTATATGGCGAGATTCTGCTGGTGGACGTTTCGTCCCCGAGGCCCGCCCCTGTACAGACCTTTTGGTCTTTGATATATGTTGGCATTTGTGGGAAGTTGATGCTGGGTCGACATCGGGCCTTACAGACTAGTCTTTGTGTTAAATGCCGTCATTTACATCTGACGACGATACAGCTCACCAATCTCCAATGTACGAGTTGTCACAGCGAAACAGCTCACCAATTTACCAGTATACGAGTTGTCAGAGCATTTCCATCATAGCTCTCTAGATTTGTATCTAATACCGCTTATGCCGGTGCTAGGGACCGTGTGGTCATATCATCCAAGTTGCCACATGAACAGGTACAATAAAAGCGTACCTGAGATACAACACATATCACGAATCGTTAGATTCTTGGTATGTGCTTTAGAATAGGTTAACAGAAGACTATTCTGTGAAGTCATGTGACGCAGTCAGTATGTCGGCACCTCTTCCCACTACCCTTATATGTGTTGTAATTTTTCCTGTATATGGCGAGATTCTGCTGGTGGACGTTTCGTCCCCGAGGCCCGCCCCCTGTACAGACCTTTTTGGTCTTTGATATATGTTGGCACTTGTGGGAAGTTGATGCTGGGTCGACATCGGGCCTTACAGACTAGTCTTTTGTGTTAAATGCCGTCATTTACATCTGACGACGATACAGCTCACCAATCTCCAATGTACGAGTTGTCACAGCGAAACAGCTCACCAATTACCAGTATACGAGTTGTCAGAGCATTTCCATCATAGCTCTAGATTTGTATCTAATACCGCTTATGCCGGTGCTAGGGGCCGTGTGGTCATATCATCCAAGTTGCCACATGAACAGGTACAATAAAAGCGTACCTGAGATACAACACATATCACGAATCGTTAGATTCTTGGTATGTGCTTTAGAATAGGTTAACCAGAAGACTATTCTGTGAAGTCATGTGACGCAGTCAGTATGTCGGCACCTCTTCCCACTACCCTTATATGTGTTGTAATTCTCCACGTCTCATACAGGCAGGCTGGTGGTCAGTCAGGCAGGCTAGAGGTGAAGCAGGTAGGCTGGCTGGTCAGGTCAGGTGAGTCAGAGTGCTCCGCAGGGTAGTGCAATGAATACACCCCACCCCTAAAAATCGCCTGCTTTTATACGTTTTTCTACAAGCCGCCATCTTAAACCCACCACCCACCACCCACCACCACAGCCGCCATCTTAAACCCACCACCCACCACCCACCACCACAGCCGCCATCTTAAACCCACCACCCACCACCCACCACCACAGCCGCCATCTTAAACCCACCACCCACCACCCACCACCACAGCCGCCATCTTAAACCCACCACCCACCACCACCACCAGCCGCCAAACAAGTCTATACACGTCCAAAGGTCACGCCTCATTCACCCACACCCCCATATAGTCCCACGCGGAGCGAATTGGTGAAATTTTTGAAAAAGTACTGTGACAGAAATTGATGTGACGGAAATAATACTTCTATGAATAGGGCGAAAACTTATCTAAGATAATTTTTCTGTCATAATTAATTCTTGGTCGAGTATCAACTATTCAGATATTACGGAAAGTACTGTTGTTATAAGGTATTGTTTGTTATATATCAGACACGATCAGCTGATATATGTAAACAAACGATCTATATTTAGACCCTCACGTGATCTGCTACGTTGCAGCACGCGCTCTTTGATCTTGGCGTTCCGCCGCCGTACAAGAAGCTCAAATTGAGACGGAGAATTTCGTTACCATTACCAGTAAATTGTAAGTTTATTGCGGAAAGAATTTATATTGCATAAATTCCTGCGGGAAATAGGAAGTACACATATAAGAGAATATTGTCTTGACGTAAAAAGTTTGGACATTTCATATTTACGGAGATATGGATTTTTATAACTGAGCCGGTTTTTCGTGTAAACCATCGCAGCGAAAAGGGAAACGGCTGTCATCTTCGTTTTGCTATGTCACAAAAAGTGCTCGAATTACTTATTCCTAAATGATTTCATGACGAATCCAACTAAGGTTAGCAAGTATACATATTTTACGATATTGTCAATAACTGTGAGCACATAAGACGTTCTGGTTGATGAGATCTGAATTTTTGAAGTTTGGCAATTTTCTGACTTCGAGCCAATCTAGCCCCAGAACTCACTTTAGTAGACTGTATTACTGTCAGTTAATTTAGGTATTAACAGACAGTGATAGTGTACCAGAACTCCGCCAGCGATTGGTCGTTCGATCCGCGCCATTTTGGATCGAGACTAGCTTTCTCATTGGCCGCTATTTTTAGGATGAAAGGGCTTCCCTCAAACAGCAATCATGGCGACCGACGATATCAGGACGAATGTGATTATCGTTGAAGCGAGCTCTTGCTGTTGTGAATCAAACACAAGAGAAGCCTTATACATTCATGAAATCCAAGCAAGCCATATGCGTTAAGAAATGCGTCGAAGAGAACGTTATGGGAAATCGCTTATATTTCAGCTGATTCCAGTGTATGCGGACATTGCTCAGGGCGATACAGACACCAGTGCAGCAGTACAGAAATCATACACGATCTTAGTTAGCCCATTGAATGCTATCATTCAACAACAGAAAAAGAAATTGGGGTCAGACGTGTTGGTGCTGAAAAAGACTAGTTTGAAGCCAGGTGGTAGGCCTACAGGTAATGTACCAGTACAGGAGCTCGTTTGTCTCTCAATGTTTACACAGCCATCACAGAGCTATCTTTGTTTTATTTATTAACTATTTTTAGTTTTACTGAATGAAGAAAAAAGTATGATGAAAAATTATCCCCAATATCATACCCCAAAACAGAGTATGGTGGGGGGGGGGGGGAATTTCTTAAGTTTCACCATACAATAGAAATAAATCTACCAGTACTTAAAGGTGAAATGCAAAGGTTTTCATATTTCCCTATTTATATTCTTCGCGCGCTAGTTAATGATGGAAATATCAGCCCAAATACTCTGTTTGGTTTTATTTGAAGTAGTTTGTCTCCTGGTAGCTTTTGAAAAGTGCTCCAAAGTTGGCATCTCAAGCCCGAACGATTTCAGAAATGAAATCCGCATTGCTTATCTGCCCTTGTTTGACGTTCGTTTGTGACGTCACATCAGACCATCTGGCCGATCGTCAGTACTTGTAACGTTCAGTCTCCGGGCGGCTGGTCTGACGTGACGTCACAATCAAGGAAAGATAAGCGATGACGTTTTGTAAATCTGAATTCAGCTGTGCTAGGGGTACCAACCTTTAAAAAGATTCTAGCAGACAAGATAATTCAAATTAAACCAAGTGAAATAGATAGACTGGTATTTCTATCATTATTCAACCTATATAAAATGTGAAAAGGAGAATCTAAATACCTTTGCATTTCACCTTTAACATTCCAAATAAATAATTAAAATTTCGGAATTTGGAAATACCTATTTCCTATTTCAAATTATCCCCAGTTAATAAACCAAATATACAATTCCCTGTGACAGTCATCAACAGAGAAGCTTCAGTTGCTCAGAGTTATCTTGACAACAACAGATTAAGTGATTACTTCAATTATCTCCAGCGTTAGGTCCATTTGCAAATAAATGTTCATACAGAGTTAGGATTCCCCCCCTCCCCTTTTTTTTTTGCTTGCTTACATCAAAGATCACAAGTTGAACAAACCCGGAAATTATTAAAATTTAATATCAACTTTGATTTAAAGTTCTACCACTATGAGCACCCACAAGACATACTTAGTTGTCAGGACCAAAAACCTTGCAATTAAATATTGATTAATCATGTTAATATCCAATTAATTTCAGAGTGACACTTCTTTGATAAAGCACACATTTACAAATTTCAGAGACTGAAATGCATGTACATGTATTTAGTTTGCAAAAGACACAATCTATAAGCTTAATGTTTATGTAATTTCTATTGTTAGATACTACAGAGGAAAGCAGTGAAGATAATCCCAATTCCACATCTTCATCTGATGAGTCTAATGGTCATGAAGTGAAGACAAGTCCTGATGTGTTAAGAAAGGGGAATTTCAGTTACGTTCTTGGCCACCCAGAAGATATTTTGGACAAAACCAACTTAGAAATAATGAAGAAAGCCTCCTGGTCAAAGTGGGTAAAATTCATCATTGTGGATGAAGCTCACTTTGTTGTATCTTGAGGGCGAAGATTTTCGCTCAAAATATAGAGAAGTGGAACAACTTCGCGCAATATTTCCGAAAGCCATAATGGTTGCTCTTACAGCAACTGCAACTCTCAAAATGCAGGATGAAATCATCCATCATCTTGCAATGAAAAAACCTTATCGGGCCACTCACCAGATTGACAGACCCAATATAAAGTACATTGTTACTCAGAGATTTGAGACAGGGACAGATTCCAATAAGGAAAATTCATATGCAAGGACATTCACTCCTATGTTGGAACGCTTGAAGAGAGAGGGACCAGCCTTCAACAAAACAGTGGTGTATACCGGACTGAAATGGTGTGGCTATGGGAATGAACTGGGCGTGAAGATTCTGTCATCCGGTGTAGTTACTAGTGCAGGTGTGCAAGAGGTTGCACAATTTCATGCACCCCTCACACAACAGGTAATCGTTCTGTTTGGGTGGTTCCACACTTAATGGCTGAACATCCCATGGGCCACATCGCCCGTTTTCTTGAGACGGCGGGAGGGTCCTATGCTTATTTATTAGAAAGCCCATTATGTGCTGTTCAACATAGGGAAACCCAGCGACACCCATCCATCACCTTGCTCTACATGTATTTTACTTCGGCACAGAGACTTAAAATCTGCTGCTAACAGTACGTACACTTCTCCTAATGGCGGAAGGCAGTAATAGGCTGGTGGGCTACTTTAATTGAAAGAAACACATGAATAAACTAGACTGGAATGTTTTATTGGTTCAACTTTAACCACAGTTAAACCTTTCATCAAGAATACACAAAATACCTTGTTGTAATTCCTATTCTTTAACCTGGTTGTTCATTCCAGTCATCACAATTCAAAGATACTGGCCGTCACAACTATATATATATACAGTCTTCACATGTACACTACTGCTAGTATTACAGAAGAGTCATCAAAACAAACAGCTACATCATTGTATTGTGTTCACATATCAAGTTCCCTAACACACACCAATAAGACTTACCAATGCTGAATTACCTCCCTTAAATGGGTATAAACATCAATGATAAAATGGACCAGTTCTTTGTCTATCTGAAATGTGAGCTAAAACAGGTTGTTTTTTGCATAGTAACTTTTGATTCCTTCATTATCACATTCTTAAATCACCAGGTGACATCAGATTGTCTCATATGCCAACAATAATTTGCCAAAGAAACCATATTTTAATTTAATATATTGAACTCTGACCAATGACAATGTAGCCTTGTAAGACAATCCTATAAAGCTATAGATATACATGCCCATTATTGCCTGTTGTCAAATGAGCATTCCTTCCTTCAATATATTTATTCATAAAGCAAACCTTTCTCCTTTTTTTACGTCATTTTGCAACACCTTTGCCTGATTCACAAGTGAAATCTACATCTGATATCACATATATGATCGTGTTCGCTGTTTAACAAACATGACAGTCAGTTTTGGGTCGGAGTCTCCTGTAGGTTGTATTAAACTTGGTCTGTCTTTCATGTAAGAACAAGAGAAAGGTGTGCAATAGTCTGTTTTCAATATAGAAAATACGTTTTTCAATGATACAAAGGCCTGATAAATATAATTAATTAAACTGAAGTTTGTCTTTTCTCATCTCAGAGTCTGCACATATCACACATTTGGTCTTTCATGTAAGCTTTTTTTTAACAGGATTTTGTATTACTTAAAAGCCTCAGACTGGACTCCTTGTCGTGCTTGTACATACCATTGCTCACCTTTGTCTTGTGATACTTGCATGAAGGATGGACCCATTAATTTATTACATATTTCATGTTGGATTGTGTGTTCTATTATTTCTAATCACAGATGAAGGAGAAAATTGGAATGAGTATGGATGATCCTAACAGTAGAATAAGGCTACTGTTTGCAACTCAAGCATTCGGAATGGGGGTGGATGCACCAGACATAAGAAAAGTGGTTCATGCTGGAGTCCCCTGTACCTTGGAATGTAAATACTTTTTACCAGAATAACAGCAGACATTTCCAATTCAGTGATCCAGCCCCAAAATGTTCAGTTCTGTTTCCCTATATGTCACACAAATCTTTTTTGATTTTTTTTTCATTCACCTACATGAAAAGGGTAATTTGAGTTATGAAACATCAATGTGTAACAGAACTTCATCATTTGTGGACTGGCACTGACCCTTGCTGGTAGACATGCATTGAATAAATAATCAATTCACAACCACAAATCACTGAATAACACTGAATATTATGAACCTAAAAATTGACTAGAATAATTTTTAGCTCAAATATGTATGATTAATGAATGAACTTGATGAACAGGCCCTAATTTCATTGCCTAGTATTACAAGCTGCAGCAATGTGGCGCTCTCGTATCAGGCTACCATCGTAAAAAGATAGCTGCAGATATTCTTCAGTTGTTAGTTCATTTGCTGCCTGTGAGCGGAAATCTCTGTATTTAGCACTGTACATGCCATCTTATCGTTTGTCTTCTTATATGAAGTATAAATGTAGACTCATGTTTTGGAATACCAATATTGCAGCTATACATTTATACAATAAGACCCACACTGGGGTTAATAGGCATGATAATGCCAAGAGATAATGTGATAAACTGAAAAAGTTTACACACATGCACGTCCATTAGTTCTAAGTTATTGCAATCCTTTTTGATTACAGCCTATTCATAAGAAACTGGACGTGCAGGGAGAGACGGCAAAGCAGCACAGACCGAGATGTTCTACAGTAACAATGATCTTGGAAAGGCGACTGTCACTGATGAAGTGAAAGCATACTGTCGCTTGACAACATGCAGAAGGGAATTTTTGTGTGAACATCTTGGGTCACCTATTGTCTCAAACAGGAATCATGATTGCTGTGATAACTGTGCAAATACCTGTGCATGTTCAGACTGTCAGCTGGCAAGAGCATGTGCCCAAGTATTGGAGGGAGATATGAAAGAGTATGAGCATCTTTCTGTCATACAAAATGAACTGGAAAATGCCCTAACTCAGTACTTTAGTTTTGTAAATGAATCGGCACAGCAAATGTCACCACTTGACAGCAGTTTGCTAACAGGACTCACACCACAACTTTTGAAAGATATTTCAGAAAACTATGGGAGATTTGCTCATAAAGATATATTTCGATTAACATACATGTATCTGGATCAAAATCATGTTGATGTTATACATGACATCATAGAGAGTGTTCGAAAACTACATGGTTGTTAGAAACATCACAGTCAAATCAAAGGAGTCCTTATTACTTGTCAGTTGCTGCCAGTTACCACAGACAAAATCACATGCATCTTACTTTATGTACTAAGGTGATTTCAGATCTCAGCATATTGACTAGATTCACAATGTATTTCGCCCAATGACATTTCGTAACATGTCTGCCCCATTTGAATGAGCAAATGAAATTTTCGGTTTTCATTTATGTGACATGGAAACGCTGGACATGCCAGTACACGAGGGGCAAGCCTGGGGGATGCTGTGCGAGACCAGAATGAAGTTGTCACACTCCTGCTGCATGCTGCTTTTTCTTGAGGAAAATCATATTACAAATGGCCTAAAACTGTTTGAAAGAAATAAAATCTGAGATAGTTCACAGAGATAAATGTGTTTTCTATTTTGTGATGGAGACAGTTTGAGGCCCACCATAGCATAATTTTCTTCCAACACTGCTGGAGGGGTGTCTTGGTATGAATATGCTATGCATTTGAATGATGAATCACATGTGGCCTACATTATCAAAGGTGAAATGCGAAGTTTTGTTAGATTCTCCTTTTATATTTTTATACATGTAGGTTGAATAATGATAGAAATATTGGTGTATCTACTTGGCTTGATTTACTTTGATCTAGTTTGTCTTTCTTTATCTTTCCTTAATTGTGACAT
Source organism: Hanleya hanleyi (assembly GCA_036873755.1). Taxonomy (NCBI): domain Eukaryota; kingdom Metazoa; phylum Mollusca; class Polyplacophora; order Lepidopleurida; family Hanleyidae; genus Hanleya; species Hanleya hanleyi. Next base: position 9,098 of record JAVTVY010042013.1, on the reverse strand, counting down.
CACATCAGACCAACCACCCGAAGACTGAATGTTATAAGTATCCACAGCTGGCCAGGGTGTCTGGAGTGATGTCACAAATGAGTGTCAGACGAGGGCATAGAAACGATGTGGATTTTCATTCCTGAAAGAAGCCAGGTTGACATGGTTGAGTTACCAACTTTGGAGCACTTTTCTAAAGCTACTGGGAGACAAAATACTTCAAATAAAATTGAATGACATAGACATGCTGATATTTCTATCATCAACATGATCAACTAGCTGATGAAGAATATAAACTGGAAAATATGAAAACATTTGCATTTCACTTTTTAGATACTTTGCAGCTCCTGCTAGTTACCACAGACAAAATCACATTGAGGTACTTTGCAGCTGCCAGCAAATATAACAGCTAAAATCACAGGAGGCCTAAAAATAGCAGTTCAGCTAAAATCACAAAGCCTACTTGTCATTATCAAGATACTTTGCAGCTGGTGGCAATAACATAAAATCACAAAGTTTATTTGTCATTATAAAGATACTTTGCAGCTGGTGGCAATAACAGATAAAATCAGCCTACTTGTCATTATAAAGATACTCTGCAGCAGGTGGCAATAACAGATAAAATCACAAAGCCTACTTGTCATTATAAAGATACTTTGCAGCTGCTGCTAGTTACCTCAGATAAAAATTACATGTGGCCTACTTGTCATTATTAATGTACTTTGCAGCTGGTGCCAATAGCAACAGATAAAATCAAGAGGCCTACTTGTCATTATTAATGTACTTTGCAGCTCTGCAGCCAACTGCACAGATACAATCACAGACCTACTTGTACTTGTCATTATGAAGATATTTGGCAGCTATTGCCAATAGCAACAGTTAAAATCCCACAAGGCCTACTTGTCCTTATAAAGATCTATACTTTGCAGCTGCTGCTAGTTACCTCAGACAAAAACCACATGTGGCCTACTTGTCATTATTAATGTACTTTGCAGCTGGTGCCAATAGCAACAGATAAAATCAAGAGGCCTACTTGTCATTATTAATGCGCTTTCTCTGCAGCCAACTGCACAGATAAAATCACAGACCTACTTGTACTTGTCATTATAGATATTTTGGCAGCTATTGCCAATAGCAACAGTTAAAATCCCACAAGGCCTACTTGTCCTTATAAAATCTATACTTTGCAGCTGAATAACACTGAATATTATGAACCTAAAAATTGACTGGAATAATTTTTAGCTCAAATATGTATGATTAATGAATGAACTTGATGAACAGGCCCTAATTTCATTGCCTAGTATTACAAGCTGCAGCAATGTGGCGCTCTCGTATCAGGCTACCATCGTAAAAAAGATAGCTGCAGAGATTCTTCAGTTGTTAGTTCATTTGCTGCCTGTGAGCAGAAATCTCTCTGCACTTTGACTTCAAGTCAGACACTCGCTTGTCAATAATCAGCAGTCCGCTTTCACATGTCCTGCAAATCTGCCCTTCAGTTATACGTAACTCGACGTATTTGAATAATAAATTCTCCAAGTTCTTCTTTTTCCCTGCCTCTGATTGTATTAAAAAAAACTTTCAGCGGAGTTGCCATCTCTGATCTCTGTTCTCCGCCATGCTGGATCTGTCAGATCCCCGAAACCACGTGTGTCCGGTTCCGTGACGTAAGCATGGCCTCGTTCTCGATCTCAAAATCTGCCGTCAAACACAAACCTTGGATTAGCCAGACATTGGCCCTCCGAAGCAGGGCCCAATGCTATAGGCTACTCACTTTAGCTGCGAAAACTGACCTCTGGCCTAGTGGATTTCTGGGAGCAGAAACGGAAACGTCGCACTTGTTTGTTTACTTTCTTATTTATTCTACTTTTTATATGTTTTGTACTCTGTCCCAAATGGGATGCTCAGTGCAATAAAGAATCTTATCTTATCATGCACACAATTAATTTTCGGCGGAACCAATCTCGCATTCGTCTATTTCCGTATTGGCGGAAATTAGCCCAGTTGCTGAGTTCTGGTGATAGATTGCTATTATTCAACTAAACATAGAAATAGTTTTGTATAATTTGAATGAGTTATGTTCGTTTGGTTAAAATTAACTGAATTTCACAATAAAATGCACCCGGATCTCTCGATTATCAAAGGCACTATTTCTTAGCCGGCTCACTGCGTGATCGTCATACGCTCCCCACCAGTGGGGATTTGTGCGTTCTATGTGAGAGGCTTGTTCCGCCAATACGGAAATAGCCGAACGTGAGATTGACTTCGAGCTTCGAATACCCGCCGCCATATTTGTTGGAAGCCGGTTTTTCGTTTGTCATGATGGAAAATCATTAATTAATCATATTTTGAGATATATTTCTCAAGACAACCTTGTATTCATTGAAAATATAATTGTTCAGGCTTACATTGCTAATTCGGTTGCTGCCTTTGAGGTAATATTTTTCCTTAGATCGGCAGTTGTTTCCGCCCATGCGATGAGAAAATAGGCCTGATTTCGCACGTAGTTTTCGTGCACACGTCTCGCACAAGTTCTCGCAATAAGGCCTGTACGAAAATTTGAGAGCGGCCAACATGAGTTTGTGTGTGATAGAAGGATAGCTTACGTTTATTTCGCCTACATCCATTGAAATTCACACCGACATTATCGGTTTTGGCCAAGACACGGCCTCGGTGGAAACTGCGTTGTTGATATTTCGGTCATGACGTCATCATTTGTTCAAATTTACCGGGAACCCCCTTATATGGTTTTAGCAACAGTTACGTAGCGTAGGGTGGCATATATTATCTTTGGGTTGGCCTGGTTATTTTTTTAGCATGTTTTTTATCGTGGTAGTACCACGTTAATTCAAATGAACAAATGAATTATTCCAACCATACAACTCTGGTTGAAGTTAACATCTTTATAAAGCAACAACATGGTCGTGGCTCAATGGAAACGCATTGAGCTGTTGATCGAGAACACCTGGGTTCGAGTCCCACCTGCGCAGACTTTTTTCTCCCCTTATTATTTTTTATTTTATTATCTTGCAGGAAACAATTTGCGTCCAGTGTTGAAGCTGTCCTGGAACGCCGCTATGAGATTCTTTTGCATACCAGCTGATTGAAACAAACTACAATTTCTCAAATAATTTTCCCTATGTTTACATCGTTTGTACGCTATCATTTGTCAAATCATTTGAATACCTGCATTTGACAATAAAACGGAAAAAAAAAAATAAATAAATAAAAAATAATAAATAAATAATAATAATAATAAAAAAAAAAAATAAGAAAATAAAAAATCGGCGAGTAGTAGACGAAGGGAAAATTGGAAAGTACTGACCATGCCCCAGAATACTTCATATGCATATCACGGCCTTAAGGCCTATGTAAGATGTAATCTACTTCACATTTTAGTAGTATAAAAAGCGCAAGTCCTATTGACCTTGCCCCTCCAAAGAAATAAAATCGGCTCTAATTTACAGGAGTATATACGCAGGTCACGTGGGTTGTGACGTCACTTCCGGGTTTTCACTAAAAACTACCTCCAAACATAGAAGAGTTCCAATTTTTCCCCTTAGACGTCCGTATGTTCATCCTCCAAACCCAGAAGAGTTCCAATGTTCAACCGCCGGGGTGTTTTCCACTGGCCTGGCCCGCTCCAGCACGCAGCGCGCGCGCGGGGGTTCTCCGGAAGTGCGCGTCATCCCCGGCAGTGCGCACGCGCGGATCAAAAGGTCAAAGATCACCTGTCAAACGGTCTCCCTTTCGGCAAGGTTCGGAGAATACATAGAACTTATAGTCATAATCTATACGTGTTGGACGAGTCTCTTCACTCACCGTATACACGTACCTCAATGAAATGCCCGCTCCAAACCTAGACCAAATACACGTACTTGGTCTGTGGGCTGATCTCATTGGCTCTCTATTTTTACTATAGTGCGCTTGCATTCTAACCTTGATGGGTTATATTTTGGCCCCATCCTACACCACTGATTTCAGTTTGACTGAATCTTCAGATGCATTATGAATAAAACACACAAGACAGGTTTTTTTTTTGGTGAGATCTCTTTTTTTTTTTATTCAGTGAACAACAACAACGTGAGAACAACCACGTGAAAACTGAAGCCCAGAACAAGGGGCTTGTACATTGAAGCCCAGAACAGCGGGCGTGTGTTCATTGAAAGAATTCAAGCCCAGAACGGGACTTGTACATTGAAATGATGGGCAGCCCAGTCATAGACGAGTACATCTCGGTCCTCGGCCTTGGGGTACTCGTCAAACATGTGGGCGATGGTAGATAAGGGTCTTCCCCGGCATCGATGGTACAGGTAAAACAAGCAATATTGTCCGCACACCATACTGTCCAGGCTTTGCAACGTTTTAGTATTCCAACACCACGTCTCTGTGCCTTGATCCATGAAGTCTGTTAAATCGGGATGGAGGGGTGGTAGGCCGTACGGATCAAAGTCTTCGCCCTGCTCTTCTGTCAAGTACACGGCCACCCAGTGTTGACCGGGTCGCTCCATCGGGTCTGTATTCAGGACGTAAGCAGCCGGATACACACAGTCTAATGGGAACACGTCTCGGGCGAACACTCCTTGAAACACCCTACGTGTTCCTGGGTCAGTCTCCAGCACCGTGGTTATCTGGTCTGTATCCATGTTAGGTGGAGAAGTCACACAGCACGTTACGGCTTTTATCGATTTGAATGATGTTGTCAAACTCAGCGTAGCAGATCACATTGATGGTTTTCGGTAAAGGTGTCCCGAAATGCAGTTCCAAGCGTAAGTTGCCTTTCTTGACGAGACTCAGTTGATGATCGTTGTCTAAGGTGGGAGTCAGATCGAAACAGAACAATGTGTACCCTCTGCCGAAATCGTCTCGACTGATCATATTTCCCTCGTCTTGGTTGATTTGGCCAGTTGCTGTGAAGAGGTTCAGATAGCTCCGGATGTAATTGTCCGTTCCAAAGTTAGGTTGTAAGGGGCGTGCCGGTACCTGTTGGCCATCCACATGCAGGGCCACGAAATTGATGTTGAACGCTTTTAGGTTGAACGGATTCCTCGAGAGAGTCCCATTATAACTGACGTTCTCCACACAGGCTAGGGTTAAACGCTTGGGCAAATCCGCCAGGAACAGGTTTTCTTGATTGACAATCATATTGCCTTTAGGAACGGAAAAGACCTTGGTCTGTACTCGTCGAATGGGGTACTGGGCTGGGTTTTTCTCCAAGGCTCTGATGTGCCCCAACTGTACACCTGGGCTGGGTTTCACTTTGCGTACAAACAGACTTGCCTCTTGGATGACAATGTTATACTCGAGGTCCTCATTCGGGGCCATCAAGGCAAAAGCAGGCGTTGCGCGCACTAGTCGTATTTTGACAGGTACTCCATTCAAGAGGTATCGGTCCTGCATGAATAAGTCCGCATGCAGACGTCCCATCATATCGACCGAGTGACTCTCTGCTGTGAAATCCACTCTCTCCGTGTAGCCGGCGTTATCAGGACTCGCTTCCATCTTGCCTGGGGTATCTCGGTAGAACAACGGGGCTGTCAAATACGACTTTTTAGCGTCACGCCCGTAGGATAACAGTGTTTCGATGTAGGCTCGGTACGGGTACGTGTTCGTCGAGGCGCTCACCAGTTTATCACTCAGGGCTATATCCACTTGCTGGAATAGCGAATGAAGCCAGAGATTCACTGGACCCACGGGTGCCTCTGCTTTCAGGTCTGTCCCATCTTTATTGGTGATTTTAGCTTTCACATATAGGTACGTATGGGCTAAATCCAGGTAGGTCGTATCTGCGTTGGTGATGGTGAATTCAATGGGGCCTGTGGCTGTAATGCTGGAAAAGGGGCAGATGTTCCACCCATTGACCCTCTTCGGCACTGGTCTGAGTAGGTGGGACGGTCCATAAATCAAATTCACTGTTGGTAGAAGGACACGACTCGGCATGGATGAAAGCCATCTTTAAGAAAAGATATCCTTGGTCTTCTTCGATGTGCGTCGTAGCTGGGTCGGTCGTCGACTGGTGCGTGGTCTCGGTGGGGCAGCTCTTTTATTCCCTACGGTGCGTTGTGCTTTGGCCACCAAGACGCCTCCCGCTTCTTTGGCCCGCCGTTTCAAGGATTCTTTGGGTGCCGTACCCCCCAAGACATCACCGGCCACTTGCAGTCCACTGCGCACCGCTTGTTTGCCGATCGCTTTGACCCCACGCGTCACCAAGGGCAGAAACGTTTTGACGATGCTCCCGAGTATGTTCCCCAGTCCATGTCCTCGTTGCATGCGTGTACCCGCAAAGACAGGAAAGTTACCCCCGGCCTGTTTGGTGTAATGATCGACGTAACTGGCTGTATGGCATTGATAAGGCACCTTCATTATGCAAAGTGAACCGCTCGGACTTGACGGAAATGAAGTGTCAGCACCACTTTTCCTCGTTCGAATGCCACCGGTCGTCCCGTGTCGTCTCTTATATCTATGACGATGGAGCTAATATCGGTCTGACTGACCGGTAGATACACGATATGCCTGAAACTGTGGGTGACTTGAGCTCCATACGTGCCTTTCACCGGGCAGACGCGCAGTAGAGGTACGTTGCTGTCGCCGACAATGTGTGCATCGACCACGTCCGAGTAGACGTACAGGCCATACATACCACCACGCATGTCCATCGGGATGTGGCCTATCTCGCCGGTGGGGCCAGCGTACCCCTGGTAATTGAAACCCAGCATTTGCTGTAGGGTAGGACTGAGTTCGACACTCACGTTGGGGCTGAGCGTGAGATTGGCCTTGTCGTTGTGTGTGTTGTAATCGAAGTCCACATGATTTTTGAAGGGGAAAGATTTGATGGGTTTTGAAGTATTCGTGACGTCTCGTAGAGACTTATAATGCATCAGACTTCTCAGTCCACCCATGAACGCCTTGGGGGTATCATATTGACCTTCGGCTAGTTTGAGTCGAGTTTCTTGTCCTTCGTAGGTCACCTCGTACCATACTTCATTGGCTCGCACGTTGTACCACGAGTAAGGGTATTGGATATCCACGAGTCCACATTCCCAGCGTCCAGGTAAATGCAACGGTTGTGGTAACTGGGTCACGTACTTGGTCAAGGTGTTGTCAGGAAACACATCAGCCGAGCTGTTACTGGGTAGGGTGAGGTAAAACATGATGACTGAGCTGTCCTGCTGCTGTTGTTGGTTTTAATACTTCTCCCAGCCCTTGGGCGCTAATCGTCGTGATGGTCGCGGTGATTTAGCTCTTGGTGGTTGCAGGGGGTGGCGTGGTAAAAGGGGTGAAAACGTAGGTGCCCGCCGTGGTGGTGATGTGGGAGGTGACTCCGGTTCCCAAGGTTCTGGTGGTGTACTCACATTCTGCATAAAGGCCCAGCGCTGCGGGTTGCCCACCAATTCCTGTGGTACATGCATGTCTTTCAAGCCTTGAGCGAAGACCTCCCATCCTCGAGGATTCGTGTGCGTCCTGCGTTGACGCATCAGGTCATTCACTAAATCCGTCATGTGGGTCCCGGGGACCACCTGATTCTGTACCAGGAGTTCATCTTTATCATTCCAAGTCATGTTAGGATTCTGTTTCATCCGTTTTAATACCAGGCCAGCTTGTTTCTTGAACGAGGCAGGTACACTCTTCAGGGCTTCGTCTTCGACCCACTGTGGGGCTGTGGAAGGTACTCCACCCGGCTGTTGGAACGGTGCTGAGGTCGGCGGTCTGTCACGTGATGGTGGTGGTGGTGGTGGTGGAGTAGAGAGGGTTTTGTATTGGTCCATGAACGTCATGTACCGCTGAAGCGTCTCATTGTACCGTTGTACTTTCTCACTATCGCTTAACCCTGGTCTCTGTAAGATCTGTTGCATTTCTCCATCGAGGGTGTTTATCGTCTTCACCGTAGAAGGGACAGGGTAGGGCGATTGGAGGTTTTGAAGGAGCCGAGGTTCGACGAGGACCATTTTTTTCGTGTGGTTCATTGTCGGCCGAAGAGTCCACCCAATACTGGACCCAACACGGAAGCGGCCAACGGTGCTAAGATAGCCCCGAGAAATCCACCTTTCTGTAACACCTTTTTCTTTTGTGTTTGAGACACTCGCTTCTGGACTAAGGTTCTTAGACCTGTCTTATGCTTGGCCAACTTGGTCTTCTGAGCCGTAGTCAGTGGTACGTTGCCTTTTAAGATATTGAGTCCAATCTCGCACAGACAGCACACGAGAGCAGGGTCCGCACCGCGTACAATGGTTCGGACTAACTCGGGTGGGGCCGTCTTCAATACACGGAGCGGGGGAGCGTGCTTCCGTACTCGCGCAGACATCCTGTACAACTAATGCTAGAACCCACAATTCTGCTCTTTTTATCTACTTCAGAGAACACAACCCTGCTGTGGTATTCATTCTTTTTTATTATCCCCATCATCAAAACACACACACACCCCAGCTGGGGGAGCCACTGTAGGTGTGTTTACATTATTTTGCATGTACACGTGGTGAGTCTCTCCGGGAAAGATGCCGGTCCGTAGTCGAAGGTGGTCGGGGGTGGTTTGCTTCAGGTCGAAGAGCATATACCCGTGCTGAGGGGTTGTGGCATCTTTAAAGGCTTCCAATGCAAACGGTGTGCAGCCGGGATACATCTGTCTCGCCAGGTGCAGCAGTTGAGTGGTATCTCACGGGTTTTTGAAGACCACCATGTAGTGGGCATTTAAGCTGATGTTCCGATGTTCTTTGTTTTTACTGAACAGATTCTGCACAATGTAGATGATGCTGAGCCGTCGATGATGGCTGCCTTTGGTAAAGAGTTGGGTGACCCGTGCATCCGTCTCCGCCATGAGATCATCCAGAACCACCAAGGTGTCGGGTTCCAAATCGGCCAGGTAGGGTAGGCCTTCCACGAACGTGATGTGGGGCATTGCTGCATACGCTTCCTGCCATTCTCCGTAACACCACACGACTCTGGCAATGGGTGGAGTGATCATGCTGTCGGCGTGCTGAAGGAGCTTCCTGACGAAGTGCGTTTTGCCGGAGCCCGTCGGTCCTGCGATGACGCAGGTGAAGGGATGCTGCTACCGAGGGTCCATGGTTGGAGGTGTATCCGTTGTCGTGGTAACCCGCTCTTGTAAATTTGGTACGAGTGAACTG
>JAVTVY010042012.1:0-18262 GCA_036873755.1 Hanleya hanleyi | reverse complement strand
TCTTGTACCCACACCCACCACACGACACAAAACTGGCCGCCATCTTGTACCCACCTCCCACCACACGATTACACGAAACAAAAACTGGCCGCCATCTTGTACCCACCTCCCACCACACGACACAAAAACTGGCCGCCATCTTGTACCCACCTCCCACCACACACGACACAAAAACTGGCCGCCATCTTGTACCCACCTCCCACCACATCACGACACAAAAACGGGCCGCCATCTTGTACCCACCTCCCACCACACACAGACCACGCCTCCCACCCCCCACCAGCCAATCACAAACACGCTTACATACCACCAATTGTGACGTCATAGTTACATCCGGGTGAAAACTTTGCCAATTTGCGCTTTGTATACTACTTATAGTGAGTAAGCAACTCGTAATAGCTTTATGATAAATGTGTGAATTGAGGTAATTAAGACAAATGCCGCAAATTCGGCGGGGAAATACTTTAATGACCACTCTTTGCTATATATCGATGATAAATCTACTTTTTATACTCAGTAAATATCTCATTAATAATATACTCTCTAAAAAAAACTTGAGTGAACTTTTCCACTCAAGTTTGAGTGAAATGTACCTGTTCACTCAAACATGAGTTACTTTTCACTCAATTTGAGTTACCTTTCACTTAACTTGAGTTAAAACCCCTCAAGTTCACTCAGCTTGAGTGGGATGAATTTCCACTATTATGCTTGAGTGAATGTCACTCAAGTTGAGTGCATGTAACTCAAGTTGAGTGAAAAGTAAATCAAGTTGAGTGAAAATCTCACTCAAGTTTTGAGTGGGATGAATTTCCACTCTTACTTGAGTGAAATTTCACTCAACTTTTTTTAGAGAGTATATGTACCATTGTATGTGCTACAGAAAATAGCAATATGCCAATGACGCTTCAAACAGAAGGTTATGCAGAGAGCATATAATGATCAAGTATGATATACATGTAATGTTCATAAATTTTTAAAAGAGTTTATTTGGCTATTTACTATATGAATAAATAATTAAAATGAGAAGAGCAAAACGAGTTACCTTCAATTCAAGGCTGCTATTTTGAATTTACCTAATGCTATATCGGCCCAGAATGAGCATGAAATAAAAATCTGTGGTATTAAGATAATCGACCAAGGAAGAAATGCCCTTCGAGGTGTAAAATGACGATAATAGAAAAAAAATAAAATAAAACGGCATATCGGAGGATCCTCCATGACTGCCATTTTGAATTTACTCACGATACTGTACACGGTCGGAGAAGATGCAAGTGGGTCCAAAGTCGGAGGGAAATGATAAGAACTGATTTTAGTATCTACATCGCAATAAATGTGCGTGTGTGTGTTTTGTTTTTTGTTTTTTGTTTTTGTTTTTGTTTTTTTGAGGGGGAGGGGGTGAAAATTAATCGGAATTGATGAGAAACGCGAACGGAAGACATACATTTAAGCTAATTCCCTTATAGTGGACAATTCACATTTTACCGTGTTGCTTCGAGCGGAAAATAACGCCAGTAAGCTCCAGATGAGCACGCAATGACAAATTGTGATGCAAATGACCCCAAAGAAGAAATCTGAGTATTTGAAGGTGAAAAATTATTCGAACTTACATGCAGATGACAATGTAAATTTAAATATGAATTTCGGATTATCTCACATTGCCGTCATTTTGAATTTTGTTTTATTGTCCTCATGAAAAGATGAAGCTCATACTGAGCCTGAATCTGGTATGAATGAGCATGATAAATATACTTTCGATTTGTCCAGAGTGCTTCTCGCAGAAAGGCGCAAAAATGTATCAAGGAAAATAGAACTATAGTGAGTAATCAACCCGTAATAGCTTTATGATAAATGTGTGAATTGAGGTAATTAAGACAAATGCCGCAAATTCGGCGGGGAAATACTTTAATGACCACTCATTGCTATATATCGATGATAAATCTACTTTTTGTACTCAGTAAATATCTCATTAATAATATGTATGTACCATTTGGCACCACAATATATCAACACATAGATATTCTAATCGGTATTAATTGTGCACCTCTTTTGGCTAACCAAAAGTTGTTCTCTTATGGATAAGAATATATTTAGACGCTTTCAGAAATCGATCCTTTCAAGACCCGTCTCTTCTCATTCACCAAACACTACATAGATGATCTACTCGCTGTGGATAATGGTTATATAAATGACGCAGTGAAGGATATATATCAACCCTCATTGCATGGCTTTGAAAGAAACTATATTTTAGATCTATATCTCTATAAAAATGAAGCAGACCTTCTCTCTCGTCGACTTTACGAAAAGAGAGATGATTACAATTTCGACACTGTAAGCTATTCATTTCTGGACAGTAATATTTCCACTGGGACCTGCATGTCTCTCCTAGTAGCATTTGCTAGATCCTGCGTAACATGTGAAGATTTTAATCAACGTAACAAAACATTATTGCAGAATCTTATAACACAGGACTATACCATCAAACGCCTCCAATCAGAGTTTCTGAAATTTGACGATGCGATAAATAATGCATGCTCATAGCAAAATACGAGCGTAGCGTGCAAGATCCATGGTATTACGTTTCCTAAGTTGTGTATAATTCCCCTTAACCCGGGGCTAGAAGCTGTATGAACTCATGTACTTCAATATCATCATGGTGTTCATATGAACAGTCACAATCAAAGCGTGACGGAGATAACGACTATACGATGAAAATCGCATGGATTAAGAACACTGATCAGAGATACGGATTTGATATTTTCAGAACATCGTGTTGTCTTCTCGGCATAATTGAAAACTGCTGACCGCTTCTCTCTTGCTGAAAACTAGTCCTGATTTATAGGTTTCTGCAAGAATGTTTTGTGATGTTTATCAAAGTCGTCATCGTTTACACAGCATCTAGCAATTGCTAATGGGGCGAGATATGTATACGCCATATGCCGGTCCCACTGTGATATTATTCACCAGAATAGGATAGTGATGTGCCGTTACGGACATTTGTAGTTTCATTCAAATCCAGTGAAGGCGGGTATATATCCTTCCCTGCGTCATTTATATAGGGATTATTCACAGCAAGAGGATTGTCTGTATGGCGTTTGGTGAATGACAAGAAACGGGTTTTGAAATGATCGGTTTTTAAAGGCGTCTACATATAGTCGGTAGTCCAAGTAATTTGTAGTCTTGCTTCACCAAAACACAATCATGTACTTCTGTACTACAGCAATGGAATTGCTATCTCACTCTACCACCACCCTATATATTATCTTGGAATCTCATGGCTGCTAAAGAGGTGGACATGGAATTCGAAGACTACATTGTATATGCACTGAACTTTTACTGCTAAATAAATTGATACTGACTATATGTTCAATTGAAAATGCGGTTTACATCTTTCTTTCCAGACAGATCTCGCGACACATCAATAAAATGCTTCATTTCACATTCTAAGATATTTTGTTTGTATAATGTATTATTTTTCAAAACAAATTGTGCATTCGGGATATCATTTATTCGATATTTCCAAGTTTAAGCGGAACAAATTATTCTTTTTAGTCCAGTGCTGATATTTTGTGTCTGATGGGCGCACGTGTCGTTTTAAAACATGTTTATCAACTATTTGATTAAAATGCATTTATCAAACCAAGAGTTCGTTTTGTTTGCATTGATGCTATGTGTCACAGAATTAAATAGAAACAAGAAATATCTGCAAAAAAATTATGGACGACGGAGAGGAATGTTCAAAATGCTTACTTTGCATAAGTATTCTTCGAAATATTTAATTGCTCATGAAAACTTGGCAGAGCAGATTTCGCAGGTGTAAACATTTGTTTCTGTGTACCATCCGTTGTTATTTTTTCCTCAACCAGTTAGGAACTGTCAGTTTCAACGTGCGTCACTGTCAACAATGATGGCACTGATTGAGGTCAGGTCGCCCAGCCTTTGACACGAACTACCGTGTAACACCCGGTTCCTGTGTGATAAGCCTTACATCCGAAGCTTCTATATAACCTAATCACATACTAAACAAGAAAATTTATTGATGCAGATACATCAATGCCGGCGGAAACGTTTGTAGCTTATAATCTGCGTATTACAAGCCGATTACGTGTGCAACTGGTGAATACAGGTAACGATGCACCATTATGGTTAAAAAAACGTCGATTTGTTTGTTTTCATTAAAGGTTTGAATAATGTAGTTCGCGCAAGGACCAATCTGGAAAGTGTGGGTTTAGACGGAAGTTAAGTGCTTGCTGGCAAAATGTGCACATGAACCGCATGTCCAACTTGGACTTTGAAAGTAACGTTCTCTGGTTGACGTATTAAGTCATTTCATATAGCCTGATGTCAGATTTCGCGCTGTGGCATTATATGGGACCCATCATCAAGCCACTACATGTATTTCTTTACTGATCTGTGTCATTGTAAATTAAGCCTAGATCGACTTTCTCTACACATCAATCCGATCCGCGTGTTTTACTGTTTCCAGTTTTTAGTAAGTCGCAGTTCAATCTCAAACATTTTGCTGCAGACGTACAGGTGAATAACTTGATCATGTATGGTCATCAACTTGGTCTCTCGGTCATAATAAAATAGTACTAAAGGACATTTATTCGATGAATTCATTATAACAGAATTAATATTAATGTGTTAACCACGAACGGATGATACAATCCTGTCGTTTCACGATATGAAACTAGTTGGATTACTCCGCGGCACGTCTGTGAAGTATGGCTCGAGAAAACACCTGTTACTCGTCCAATATCAAGATGGCCGCTCCCATGTTTACTGAATTCAGATATCCGGCGGCGCTGCGCCGCCGGAAATAAGGGCATTCTGCATGAGGAGAATCGATCAGAATAAATTGATTTCCTGACATTCTATTGGTTTAAAATCGCCACTTGTTAGTCGATAACATGATGAAGCGTCATCGGGTACGTAACTCTCCGCATTTCGGTTGGGACAGTCCGAAACGAGGCAACACAGAGAAAAGACCTAATCGAAAAAAAAACAAAAAACATGCGCGTTTTTCAAAGGTCGGCGAACAAAAATAATTAAAAAATACATTCTTGGCCTTATTGTGAGATGTTTTCATCAAGATCAGCTACGTGTAGAAGACCGAATTGGAAAACGTCTACCTGAGCTTTGTTTTGCTTCTGAAAAGCAAGGCGGGATAACTAATTTATTAAAATGCACACAGTCACGTACTTTATGAATTCGCTCGCGCCTAAATGTCTAAATAATAAATGATAACAAATGGGAAATTGAGCAAATCATATACATGGATGACTGACTCTTGTGCGAACGGAAAATGCTTTATCCTAGACGAATACATCATGATAATCTACAGTGTGCGATCTACAGAATGCAGGGAGTGGATTTGGAGTAAAAGGGTTGCCTGGCCGGATCGAAACATTTCTATGAAATGCATATTCTTCGGGATGATTTTTTTTGAGTTTGGAAACTTCGATAGAGACGTATAAAATCTGGTGGATAGATAATACATATTGAAAGCTGGAAACTGCATGGTCCGGAGTCTAATAGCATAAGCAACAACTCGAACTATATGGTCATCACTCTGACTATACATATACATATACATATACATATACATATACATATACATATACATATACGCCCTTTCTTCTCTTTATTGTTGAGAATGAGATACATTTCTGATTGACTGCGAAAAATACACAAATTTGAGCTTCGATTACCTACTCCCGATTGAACAGATCTGGGTAAATTTTACCATATTGCAGCCTAAACATAAACTTATATGGCTACTCCGTAATGAAGATGATTGTGTTATAATAATGTTAGTTCATATCTGGAAGCCACCTTTAAGTTCAGGAATGAGTCCGTTCCAACCACATCCATATAGTGCCTCACACAGAAACCAATATTATGTCTAAAATGGTTGGAATCCACTGACTAACTCGGCATAATACAGGAGGGTGTCTCCGAAAAGGAGATGGTACGATAAGGCGGAATTTCGGCCTATACGTCATGGTGCGGTTGAAATCGAAAAAAATAAAATGTCCTAAAACTAATTGTTTTTTCTTACTGTAACGACAAGAGAAAATATATGTACACAGTATGTGAAAGTTCTAGCACGATTGCATATGATTATAGCTATGTCATGAACTTGAAATCATGTGCTATTTAGTAGTATACAAAGAGGAAATTGACTCTTATTGACCTACTTAATGACGTCACATTGGGGAGGATTGGGGAGGAACTTGATCACGTGATCAAGGCATGTCTAGATGGTGGAGGTGGTGGGACCAAAATGGCGGCTTGTGGTGTGGTGGAGGTGGTGGGACCAAAATGGCGGCTTGTGGTGTGGTGGAGGTGGTGGGACCAAAATGGCGGCCTTGTGGTGTGGTGGAGGTGGTGGGACCAAAATGGCGGCGCAAGGGAGCAAACGAGGCGGTGGGGAGGTCACGGGGAGAAAAAACCCTCACATTACCCTCAAAAAAACCTCTAAGCCATATAATAATAATAAACATAATCTATAGGTGTTGTACCATGTTAATAGCATCAGTCTAGCACCTGTACCACCCTAGGGTCGAGCGTTTATTGTCCCGTGTATCTCCGCAAGAAAACAACAAACAAAATGGCGGCTCCAGGATGGTGTGGGGACGCCCTTCCCACATCACGGCGTCGACGGTAGCGCCATCTGCACACATTGACGCAAGGGAGACAACTCGTGCGGCCTAAGGGTATGGACATAGCCGTGTTGGAGCTAGGGGAGCCAAAAATGGTCCAATGGGATCGAGTGAGGTATCAAAGTGAAGCTTATGTGAAGGGGCATCTGATGGGTTGGGTGTGGGATTGAAATATCGGCATTCTGCGCATGCGCGGTGGCCCAAGGGTATGGAAATAGCCGTGTTGGAGCTAGGTGAGTTACTACTGGTCCAGTGGGGTCGAGTGAGGTATCAATGTGAAGCTCATGTGAAGGGGCATCTAATGAGCTGGGTGTGGGGTTGAACTATCGGCATTCTGCGCATGCGTGGTGGCCCAAGGGTATGGAAATAGCCGTGTTGGGAGCTAGCGAAGCCAATAATGGTCCAATGGGGTCGTATGAGGTATCAAAGTGAAGCCTAGGTGAAGGGGCATCTGACAGGACTAGTGGGTTTGAACTAGCGTCATTCTGCGCATGCGCGGTGGCCCAAGGGTATGGAAATAGCCGTGTTGGAGCTAGGGGAGTGACTACTGGTCCAGTGGGGTCGAGTGAGGTATCAAAGTGAAGCCTAGGTGAAGGGGCATCTGACTGGACTAGTGGGTTTGAAATAGCGTCATTCTGCGCATGCGCGGTGGCCCAAGGGTATGGAAATAGCCGTGTTGGGAGCTAGCGAAGCCAATAATGGTCCAGTGGGGTCGAGTGAGGTATCAAAGTGAAGCATTCGTGAAGGGGCATCTGACTGGACTAGCGGCTTGGGCGTTTTGTCACCATTCTGCGCATGCGCAGTCTGGCCGTAGTATAGAAATAGACGTGTTGGGGTGTAGGTGGGCCCCTCATGGGCCGATGGGATCGAGTGAGGTATCCATGTGAAGCCTAGGTGAGGGAGTTACACTAGGGTGTCGTTTCCATTCTGCTGCGCAGGTTACGTGGGGTTGTGACGTCACTTCGTCCAATCAGAAGCGAGTATTTCAAAGCCGTCACAGAGCTCTCAGCCAATCAGAAGCGAGTATTTTGACCCGGTGCATTATGGGCCATATCCAAGATGGCGGCACGCATGTTCAAGATGGCGGCACATCCGGTGTCGAAAACTGGCCATTTCGTCGGGATGTGGTCACCTAGTGTCGAAAACTGGACCTTTTATGGGTCCTGCTAGACGTTTTGGAGCTAGGGGAGCCCCTAATGGGCCGATGGAGTTGTATGAGGTATCAAAGTGAAGCCTATGTGAAGGGGCATCCAAACATGGGTGGGTGCATGTAAAATTTTTCCTGAAAAAAAAAACGGAAAACGGACTTTATCGAAAAACCTGGGAAAATGCCTATATGGGGTATGGGGGGTATATAGGTCGCCGGGCTTAACGGGGCTTGCCTATCAATAGAGTTATCTCCCCCTAGTTCCAGGGTGGATTGATTGAAAAAATACGGAATACGGACTTTATCCTAAATTACGGGATCAATGTTTGTCCCCCTGGGAAACCTACTTCTCGACATTTGCGGTATGGGTTGTGGGGTCGCGTTTTCTTAGTCTCGTCATTTAGAACATGATAGGAAGTGTCCCGGCACGAATCGGTGAAATTTTGAAAAAAGTCACCGAGCCCCATATAGGCCCATACTGGGGTATAGGATCAATGTTTGTCCCCCTGGGAAACGTACTTCTATACATTTGCGGTAGGGTTGTGGGGTCTCGTTTTACTCGTTTCGTCATTTAGAACATGATAGGAAGTGTCCCCGTGCGAATCGGTGAAATTTTTGAAAAAGTACGATATAGTCCCATATAGACATATATATATAAATATATATTCCCATACTGGGGTATAGGTTCAATGTTTATCCTACTGGGAAACCCACTTCTATACATTTGCGGTAGGGTTGTGGGGTCTCGTTTTTCACGTCTCGTCATGTAGAACATGATAGGAAGTGTTGCGGAGCGAATCGGTGAAATTTTTGAAAAAAATCACCAAGGCCTGGGTAGGCCCATAGGCCTATACTGCATGGCTATGGGTGTATAGGGCCATACGGGGTGGACATGTTGGAGTCTAGGTGAGTCCCTGGTGGTCCAATGGGGTCGAGTGAGGTCTTATTTTGAAGTTCTCGTGGAGGAGCACTTGACTAGTGTATTGCTTGTTTTCAATATTCTGCGCATGCGCAGCCTGGCCCGTAGTATAGAAACCAGGCATTTTGGGGGGTATGTGGGTGTGTGTTTGGGTTAGAGATGGGCTATTCACGGTTCGAATGGGTCGTGTGAGGTATCCATGTGAAGCTTGTGTGGGGTAGAGTCAGAATGGCGTGTTTCTAAACGCATGTCGCGTCAATATGCGCATGCGCAGTCTGGCCGTAGTAGAGAAATCAGGCGTTTTGGGGGGTATGTGGGTGTGTGTTTGGGGTAGAGATGGATCCCTATGGGTCCGAATGGGTCGTGGAATGGTCAGAATGGTGTGTTTTTAAGTGCAAGTCGCGTCAATCTGCGCATGCGCATTTGGTTGTAGTAAGTAAAGTGGCCATTTTGGGGCAGTACATGAAGGTATTTGGGGTCGAGATGGGCTATTCACGGTTCGAATGCGTCCTGGAAGGTGTCATTTTGTAGTTCTCGGGGTGTAGACCCTGATTTGAGGGATGTTCCCGTCATGTGTGACGTCATCGATGACGTCATCAGTAGGAGTAATAGCCAAAGTGTGCATTTTGGGGCAGTACAGGAAGGTATTTGGTGTAGAGATGGACTATTCACGGTCCGAATGCGTCCTGGAAGGTGTCATTTTGTAGTTCTCGGGGTGTACATTCCGATTTGAGGGATGTTCCCGTCATCTGTGACGTCACCGATGACGTCATCAGTAGGAGTAGTAGCGAAAGTGTGCATTTTGGGGCAGTGCAGGAAGGTATTTGGGGTAGGGATGCTCTATTCTCAGTCCGAATGCGTCGTGGGAGGTGTCATCTTGTAGTTTTCGGCGTGCAGACCTCGATTTGAGGGCTGTCCACAGCATCTGTGACGTCAATGGTGACGTCATCAGTAGAAGTAGTAGCGAAAGTGAGCATTTTGGGGCAGTGAAGGATGGTATTTGGTGTAGAGATGGACCATCTGCGGTGCGAATGCGTCATGGGAGGTGTCATCTTGTAGCAACGCCCACCAACACCATTCTTAATGCTTCAACGCCCTGGTGAAATAGCTTAGAAGCTCTGATATTCCATGGAAGTGTCACTAATTCTTCGAAATACAGTGATGCCCGTCAACGCCCGTCGTTACACCTTAACCCTATCTGGCCTGGGCTTTTTGGGACCTGTCCAGGCCTGGGGGGGGGCCAAAATGGCCCCCCTAATTATTTTTCTTACCCCTTGATCTAGGGGGCTGAAACTTATTATACTATAATCTTGGGTCAAGCTCTACCAGAAAATGTAAAAAAATCCAAGATGGCCGCTTTGATGACGTCACAGTGACGCCATTTTCAAAAACGACATTTTTTGGTCGATTTTTCGGTCGGAATTTCCTAATTTTTTATTTTTGCAATTTCTCCACAAAAACTGCATGAAAAATTAGCAAATATTAATGTGATATGAAATAAAATAGTTTTTGCCCACTTTTCATCGCGGAAAAGCAGAAATTTTGAAGAAATATGACAAAAAATCACTTTTCTGGTACACCACGTGGCCGCCATCTTGAATTTACCCATCATCCTCTGCTCGGGGGGTTATCCAAATAGGTTCAAAATGACCCCAATAAGATAAACTATAAAGTCACGAAGTTTCAGCTCTCCATTTTTCGCCGTTCCGGAGATAGTGCAGAAAGTTTGGTAGGGGGGCCATAATGGCCCCCCCCCCCAGGCCAGGTAGGGTTAACACTCTAACATAACGCCATGATATAGTCCGGAGAGAGAACAACAACAGCAACACGGATGACACATGAGAAAACAACAACAACACATTTTTTTTTTCATATATTTTATTCTCCCCAATGTTACATCATACCCACGCTGGGGGAGCCGCGTTGGGTATATTTACAATTCAAGAAGATTCTTGTCCAATCAGAGGCCACCATTTGCATGTTTCATATTCGTTCCTGTCCGTTAGATGTATTCTTGTCCAACAGAAGTCTCCATTTCAGAAAGTTCCATCTTCGGCCATGTTCGCTCTGAACCGTTTATTCTAATCATCGTCGGGCAGGCCAGGATACCGTTGAGGCCACATATCCTCAGATCGTTGTTTGTGCATTCTGAGTATCTAGCAGTGCATGGGTGAATACTTTCATCCGATTGGGATGGTGGTCAGTTTAACCACGAAGAACGTAACATTGGTCACCCTCTCCACTTGCCATTTTGTGTTTTGTCGTTGTCGTCGTACCCATTCCAAACTATCCACGCTGTCCAGTTCCTTCAGCATCGTCTCCAGTGACGCACGATGGATAATGGTGAAAGGCTGGTCAAACACCCAGGTATTATTGCTGGGATAAAAGTAACGGAGCTGGTCTGTCTCTTTATGGCGAAGAATGTATCCAAAAGTGAGATTTAACTTGAAGGCTGTATCTTGGTCGTTGAAGATGGCTTCCACGTAGATACGTAGACGGATGTTTTCTTCCAACCGGAAATGATATAAGTCCAATATCGGGCGATGACGGTGGAAGCAGTGTCGGATCATTGACCAATGGCGTCGATACATCTCACGCACTGGATGATCTTCGGGCAAGAGATCGCTGGGAATATCCACCGCATCTTCAAGAAAAGGTTCGATGTTGTCAGGCGTATGACTCGAAACCGTAACGGTGGAGTCCGGCTGGAAATCCAGGCTCTTCTGAACTGTGGGTATAGGCGGGCTCTCCGTCATTGCATCACCAGTGGCATTCTCCTCCCCGGATTCATCTTCACTGGGTCTGACCTTTCGCGGCTCCTCTTCAGTAGGAAGTTGTCCCTCATGCCGTGGTGACGGACCATGAATCAAACGCTCATGCCGTTCTAACTGACTGGGTCGTTTGAAGAGTTGACCACAATCCTTACATTGTTCCGTCGCGTCCTCGTGGAATGAGCGTTCGTGGCGCAGTAAAGCATCTTCTCGATTAAATGACCGTGCGCAGGTTATGCAAGTATGTCGTGCACCGTTGTGGGCGGAGGCTTCGTGGCGTCGTAAATTGTTTAGACGAGTAAATGACTTCTGGCAAGTTGTGCAAGTGAACATCTTGGTGGTGGACAGAGTGTCTCATGAAACGGCAAGGCCGCTTCCCTTTTATAGCACACTTGCTGTTGGTCTATTTCTAGCACACTCAGTTCAACTACCTACCGGATGTAGGCTGTTTCTAATCGTCATCGGGCAGGCCAGGATACCGTTGAGGAAACATATCCTCAGATAATTGTTTACGCATTCTGAGTATCTTTCAGTGCATGGGTGAATACTTTCAGCCGATTGGGGTGGTGGGTCAGTTTAACCACGAAGAACGTAACATTGGTGACCCTCTCCGCTATCCATTTGGTGTTGGGACGCTGTTCATAGGCCCATTCCAAGGGATCCACAGTGTCCAGTTGGGCCAGCATCGTCTCTAGCGACGCCCGATTGGTGATTGTGAAAGGATGGTCGTACACTGGGTTGATAGCACTGGAATAGAAATAGCACAATTCGCGCGTCATCTTATGGCATAAGATGTAGCCAAATGCTACATTTAATGTGAAGGACGTAGGTTGGTCATTGAAGATGGCTTCCACGTAGCTGCGTAGACGGGCGAGGTCGGTCAGTCGAAAATTGTACAAGTCCAATGTAGGGCGATGACGGTGGAAGCAGTGTCGGATCATGGACCAATGGCGTCGATATATCTCACTCACTGGATGATCTTCGGATAAGAGATCGCTGGGAACATCCACCGCATCTTCCAGAAAATGTTCGTTCTTGTCAGGCGTATGACTGAAAACAGTAATGCTAGGAACCGGCTGGATATCTAGGCTCTTCTGAGCTGTGGGTATAGGCGGGCTCTCCGCGATCGCATCACCAATGGCATTCTTCTCCCCGGGTTCATCTTCAGTGGATCTGTCCCTCCTGGGTGCCTCTTTAGTGGAAAGTTGTCCCTCATGCCATGGTGACGGACCATGAATCAAACGCTCATGCCGTTTTAACTGACTGGGTCGTCTGAAGAGTTGACCACATTCTTCGCATGGACGCTTGGGTGGCCCATGAATTGGCGCTGTAAATGATCTGGGCGCTGAAACGGCAGTGTAGGCCTACATATCGTACAGCTATACCGGGTGATTCCATCGTGCTTGGTAGCCTCATGGCGGCGCAAGTCGTGCCGGCGAGTGAACGATTTCGAGCACGTAGTACAAGTGAACATCTTGGTGGTTGACAGAGTGTCTGATGAAACGGTCAGGCCGTTTCCTTTTTATAGCAAGCTAGCGCTGTTGATCTATTTTTAGCACCATCAGTTCAACTTGGACGTCAGCGACAAGAACCCGGATGTAGGCGCGGACGTCATTGACAAGAGCTCGGATGTACAGGAACCCGGATGTACCCGGATGTGAATGCGTCTGATGCGTGTGTGTGTGTGTGTGTGTGTGTGTGTACGCGTCTGTGTGTCTGTGTGCGTTTGTGCATGAGCCGAGTTCTAAGAGCCCCGGAGAGAGAACAACAACAACAACAAGGATGACACATGAGAGAGGACCAATACATATGGACACATGTTCATTCCTATATTTAAAGACTCTACCACCACCGCACACCACCAACACCACCACCAACGCCACCAACGCCACCACCAACGCCACCACCAACGCCACCAACGCCACCACCAACGCCACCAACGCCACCACCAACGCCACCACCGGGCGTTGACGGGCGTCAACGCCCAGTGGTGGTGGTGGTGGTGGTGGTGGTGGTGGTGGTGGTGGTGGCGGTGGTAACCCCGGTGTGGCAGAGCTCCGAGAGCTCCACGCCCGGTGGTGGTGGTGGGAACGCCCGTGTAGCAGAGCTCTTGGATCGGAGCTCTTGGAGCTCAACGGCTGTGGAGCTGCGACATGCCGACCCCGTGAGGTCACCTGTGAGACTGGGAACTGACCTTTGACCCCGGCGCGCGCGGTGTAAAGGTTTCCACCGCTGTGGAAACCTTTGCGCGCCGGGGTCAAAGGTCAGTTCCGGTCACGTGAATGGAAGCGGAAGTGACCTCACAGAGGTCGTATGCAAATGTCACTTCCGAGATCTGAGCTCCACAGGCGTTGTGCTCCAAGAGCCCCGATCCAAGAGCTCTGCCACACGGGAGTTCCCACCACCACCACCGGGCGTGGAGCTCTCGGAGCTCTCGGAGCTCTGCCACACCGGGGTTACCACCACCACCACCACCACCACCACCACCGGGCGTTGACGCCCGTCAACGCCCGGTGGTGGCGTTGGTGGCGTTGGTGGTGGCGTTGGTGGCGTTGGTGGTGGCGTTGGTGGCGTTGGTGGTGGTGTTGGTGGCGTTGGTGGTGGTGTTGGTGGTGTGCGGTGGTGGTAGAGTCTTTAAATATAGGAATGAACATGTGTCCATATGTATTGGTCCTCTCTCATGTGTCATCCTTGTTGTTGTTGTTGTTCTCTCTCCGGGGCTCTTAGAACTCGGCTCATGCACAGACGCACACAGACACACAGACGCGTACACACACACACACACACACGCGCATCAGACGCATTCACATCCGGGTACATCCGGGTTCTTGTACATCCGAGCTCTTGTCAATGACGTCCTCGCCTACATCCGGGTTCTTGTCGCTGACGTCCAAGTTGAACTGATGGTGCTAAAAATAGATCAACAGCTAGCTTGCTATGAAAAGGAAACGGCCTGACCGTTTCATCAGACACTCTGTCAACCACCAAGATGTTCACTTGTACTACGTGCTCGAAATCGTTCACTCGCCGGCACGATGGAACCGCCCGGTATAGCTGTACGATATGTAGGCCTACACTGTCGTTTCAGCGCCCAGATCATTTACAGCGCCATGAACGTTCAATTCAGGGGCCACCCAAGCGTCCATGCGAAGAATGTGGTCAACTCTTCAGACGACCCAGTCAGTTAAAACGGCATGAGCGTTTGATTCATGGTCCGTCACCATGGCATGAGGGACAACTTTCCACTAAAGAGGCACCCAGGAGGGACAGATCCACTGAAGATGAACCCGGGGAGAAGAATGCCATTGGTGATGCGATCGCGGAGAGCCCGCCTATACCCACAGCTCAGAAGAGCCTAGATATCCAGCCGGTTCCTAGCATTACTGTTTTCAGTCATACGCCTGACAAGAACGAACATTTTCTGGAAGATGCGGTGGATGTTCCCAGCGATCTCTTATCCGAAGATCATCCAGTGAGTGAGATATATCGACGCCATTGGTCCATGATCCGACACTGCTTCCACCGTCATCGCCCTATATTGGACTTGTACAATTTCCGACTGACCGACCTCGCCCGTCTACGCAGCTACGTGGAAGCCATCTTCAATGAGCAACCTACGTCCTTCACATTAAATGTAGCATTTGGCTACATCTTATGCCATAAGATGACGCGCGAATTGTGCTATTTCTATTCCAGTGCCATCAACCCAGTGTACGACCATCCTTTCACAATCACCAATCGGGCATCGCTAGAGACGATGCTGGCCCAACTGGACACTGTGGATCCCTTGGAATGGGCCTATGAACAGCGTCCCAACACCAAATGGATAGTGGAGAGGGTCACCAATGTTACGTTCTTTGTGGTTAAACTGACCCACCACCCCCATCGGCTGAAAGTATTCACCCATGCACTGAAAGATACTCAGAATGCGCAAACAACTATCTGAGGATATGTTTCCTCAACGGTATCCTGGCCTGCCCGATGACGATTAGAAACAGCCTACATCCGGTAGGTAGTTGAACTGAGTGTGCTAAAAATAGACCAACAGTTAGTGTGCTATAAAAGGGAAGCGGCCTTGCCGTTTCATGAAACACTCTGTCCACCACCAAGATGTTCACTTGCACAACTTGCCAGAAGTCATTTACTCGTCTAAACAATTTACGACGCCACGAGGCCTCCGCCCACAACGGTGCACGACATACTTGCATAACCTGCGCACGGTCATTTAATCGAGAAGATGCTTTACTGCGCCACGAACGCTCATTCCACGAGGGCGCGACGGAACAATGTAAGGATTGTGGTCAACTCTTCAAACGACCCAGTCAGTTAGAACGGCATGAGCGTTTGATTCATGGTCCGTCACCACGGCATGAGGGATAACTTCCTACTGAAGAGGAGCCGCGAAAGGTCAGACCCAGTGAAGATGAACCCGGGGAGGAGAATGCCACTGGTGATGCAATGACGGAGAGCCCGCCTATACCCACAGTTCAGAAGAGCCTGGATTTCCAGCCGGACTCCACCGTTACGGTTTCGAGCCATACGCCTGACAACATCGAACCTTTTCTTGAAGATGCGGTGGATATTCCCAGCGATATCTTACCCGAAGATCATCCAGTGCGTGAGATGTATCGACGCCATTGGTCAATGATCCGACACTGCTTCCACCGTCATCGCCCGATATTGGACTTATATAATTTCCGGTTGGAAGAAAACATCCGTCTACGTAGCTACGTGGAAGCCATCTTCAACGACCAAGATACAGCCTTCAAGTTAAATCTCACTTTTGGATACATTCTTCGCCATAAAGAGACAGAGCAGCTCCGTTACTTTTATCCCAGCAATAATACCCGGGTGTAATAAAAGCGTACCTGAGATACAACACATATCACTAATCGTTAGATTCTTGGTATGTGCTTTAGAATAGGTTAACCAGAGGACTATTCTGTGAAGTCATGTGACGCAGTCAGTATGTCGGCACCTCTTCCCACTTCCCTTATATGTGTTGTAATTTCACCATTATCCATCGTGCGTCACTGGAGACGATGCTGAAGGAACTGGACAGCGTGGATAGTTTGGAATGGGTACGACAACAACGACAAAACACAAAATGGCAAGTGGAGAGGGTGACCAATGTTACGTTCTTCGTGGTTAAGCTGACCACCATCCCAATCGGATGAAAGTATTCACCCATGCACTGCTAGATACTCAGAATGCACAAACAACGATCTGAGGATATGTGGCCTCAACGGTATCCTGGCCTGCCCGACGATGATTAGAATAAACGGTTCAGAGCGAACATGGCCGAAGATGGAACTTTCTGAAATGGAGACTTCTGATTGGACAAGAATACATCTAACGGACAGGAACGAATATGACAGATGCAAATGGTGGCCTCTGATTGGACAAGTCTTCTTGAATTGTAAATATACCCAACGCGGCTCCCCCAGCGTGGGTATGATGTAACATTGGGGAGAATAAAATATATGAAAAAAAAAAATGTGTTGTTGTTGTTTTCTCATGTGTCATCCGTGTTGCTGTTGTTGTTCTCTCTCCGGACTATATCATGGCGTTATGTTAGAGTGTTAAAGTGTAACGACGGGCGTTGACGGGCATCACTGTATTTCGAAGAATTAGTGACACTTCCATGGAATATCAGAGCTTCTAAGCTATTTCACCAGGCCGTTGAAGCATTAAGAATGGTGTTGGTGGGCGTTGCTACAAGATGACACCTCCCATGACGCATTCGCACCGCAGATGGTCCATCTCTACACCAAATACCATCCTTCACTGCCCCAAAATAATCACTTTCGCTACTACTCCTACTGATGACCTCACCAATGACGTCACAGATGCTGTGGACAGCCCTCAAATCGAGGTCTGCACGCCGAAAACTACAAGATGACACCTCCCACGACGCATTCGGACTGAGAATAGAGCATCCCTACCCCAAATATCTTCCTGCACTGCCCCAAAATGCACACTTTCGCTACTACTCCTACTGATGACGTCATCGGTGACGTCACAGATGACGGGAACATCCCTCAAATCGGAATGTACACCCCGAGAACTACAAAATGACACCTTCCAGGACGCATTCGGACCGTGAATAGTCCATCTCTACACCAAATACCTTCCTGTACTGCCCCAAAATGTACACTTTGGCTATTACTCCTACTGATGACGTCATCGATGACGTCACAGATGACGGGAACATCCCTCAATCAGGGTCTACACCCCGAGAACTACAAAATGACACCTTCCAGGACGCATTCGAACCGTGAATAGCCCATCTCGACCCCA
This sequence comes from Hanleya hanleyi, assembly GCA_036873755.1. NCBI lineage: Eukaryota > Metazoa > Mollusca > Polyplacophora > Lepidopleurida > Hanleyidae > Hanleya > Hanleya hanleyi. Next base: position 460 of record JAVTVY010042012.1, on the reverse strand, counting down.
AATACCTTCATGTACTGCCCCAAAATGGCCACTTTACTTACTACAACCAACTGCGCATGCGCAGATTGACGCGACTTGCACTTAAAAACACACCATTCTGACTCTAACCCACACAAACTTCACTTTGACACCTTCCACGACCCATTCGGACCCATAGGGATCCATCTCTACCCCAAACACACACCCACATACCCCCCAAAACGCCTGATTTCTCTACTACGGCCAGACTGCGCATGCGCATATTGACGCGACATGCGTTTAGAAACACGCCATTCTGACTCTACCCCACACAAGCTTCACATGGATACCTCACACGACCCATTCGAACCGTGAATAGCCCATCTCTAACCCAAACACACACCCACATACCCCCCAAAATGCCTGGTTTCTATACTACGGGCCAGGCTGCGCATGCGCAGAATATTGAAAACAAGCAATACACTAGTCAAGTGCTCCTCCA
>JAVTVY010042011.1:0-18104 GCA_036873755.1 Hanleya hanleyi | reverse complement strand
TGTGTAAAGATGAACGTTTTCTTGACTATTGGTTGTCCGTGGAACTAACATTTCTGGAATAGGGTGTCTTCGGACAACTGCATCCGGTATAATTTGTACAAGGACTACTTGTGTATGGACAACCATTTTTAAGGTTACGGTGTCCAACCACTGGTTATGTTGTTTTGTGTTTTGTTGAGTAAGTTGTATTATTATCACCTGAAAATGACCTGACAGAAGATACATGAAGATCGGTAGAAAGGAGGGGCAGGACGATGCCACACAAAACATACACAATATATATATTCGCTAAAGTCTCTGTTGTACAAATCTAAAACTGTCCTCTTCGTTCATGGCATGCAATATCAGCAATTTAAACAAACATCTTCGATCAGGTTGGCCTCAAGAGTATACAAAGTGGAAATCTGCTATTATTCGGGGAGGGCAAATAGGGGAGGGTTGCACGTTCGATAACGACGTCACGTTCGGTGTGGTCACTTCCGGTTATGTTGTTGCCATAGCAACATGGAGAGGTCACTTCCAGAAACACGACTGGAGGAATGGATGTAAAAATAGTAATCCCCAAAAATGTAGGAAAACGGTATTTACAAAAAAAATGCTGGCAATTATATCTAGGGGAGACTACTTCCGAAAAGTGCATTGTGAGCTTACTGCTTGATGTAAAATAGGATTCCGGAAAAAACAAAAATGAGGGAAGACGGATTTTACGCCTAAACATAAGAAAAAACCTAGTCAAGTGGGTCTAGGTCGGCTAACCCTGAGTCAAATGGGTCGTGCAGTGTGGGAACTGCGCGTCCGATAGCGTGATTAGTGGGTGAAGGCAAAACTAGGACTTTTCTCAAAATATAATTAGGAAAAATAGACTGTACATCCTGTCAAGTGTATATGGGGTCGATAGGGGTCAAGCAGGGTAGGGGAGCGCCGGACACGTGACTGGTTGGCGGATACACAAGTAGGATTTTCGCGAAAATGTAATCCGGTAAAACGGGCTCAATGCGGAAAAAGTGGACTTCACCCTCATATGGAGTACACGAGTGGTGTGTGGATGGTTGTACGCTGTAGCCTAGGTGTAGATTAAGACTGGATATTTTGATATGTGCATGAGCAGACGAGGCATAGTAAAGGCAGTTCAGGAAGTGTGGGATTGTGACCTATGGGTCACGGGACTTAAGTGAACTGTTACGCTCGCCAATCAGATGAGCCATGTAGTGTTCAAGTCACGGATGGCCTACGGACTCCACTGCCAATCAGAAATGCCCTCAATGTGCAATGTACAGGGCACGCGCACTTGGTGGGGTACGCATCGCAGGACGCTATAAATGCCTCACTCGGGCCACTCGCTCATTTGTGGGCATCAAGGACGTGGAGTCCATTTCAGGATGACGGATCATCTGGTGTGTGCTTTTCTCAGCCTGATATCGAAAACATTGGGGATGTGTGCGAAACAATCCCAACATCTCGAAGTGGTTGGAAAAAATTCAAACGGGTGCTGAGAGGTGAACTGGACGGCAACCCCACCCACCTGTGTCATGCTGTCTGCGTCCGCCGCTGCCCCTTTTCTCAATTGGCTGGACTGAATGGATCCACAATGCATATCACCAGATCTATGCTCCGCCGTCGACTAGGCCGTGCCGGAGGTGAACGAGTTGTTTATCGAGGACCGGTCATCGTACGTACTGGAAGGCAAAGCCTTGCAAAAAATGCTGGCAGAACTCAGTCAAATGGTATCTAAAGTGGTCCCGCTATCAATAAAGGATGTTTAAAATAAAACATTAGTCGTCATCATGAAGCGCGGGGAGAAGAACATAGTGGGTTGAACGCACTCTACCGAATCTTCAATGGAGGTTTGTGATTAGTAGTGGAATGGTGATGCTGGTGTTCTCATTTATTTGTCTCGTACCTAGCCCCACGTACCTCGCTTCTACTGTTATATACAGAACCGCGAGCCCAATTAAAGCCGGTCGTAGATCAAGATACTAGACTGATTTATTCCTACGAAGTAGGCTCTCATCTGCAAATTGTCCGGTCAGTCAGCCCATCCGAATCTTTTCGTCGGCAAAATAAGGAGAACCGTTGACATTGGAACCTTGATTTTTGGCATGAAGATGCTTCAGGGAACTGTTACCAGCAAGTTCTGAGCTGACTTACTTTTGATGAAAATTTGACCTACTTAGGTGACCTATAACATTACGCTTGGATCCCCAAGTCATCTTCCTCACCCTATTTCGTATTTCCTGTGACGTTAGTCACACTACTCATGTTTGAAAGACAACTCCAATCATCAAGCGATATATTATTTCTCGAATCTACAGCGATTTCCCCTATATATAAGATATTTGGGCTGTGCAAGATGGTCGCATTCTAAATATCGGTCCTAAAGGTATAACTGTTTCCAGTCCATGCCATAGTGTGCAAGGGAAACATGTTCAATATTGTTGTAGAGTTAGCTATACGCTCGTAACTGTTAGTCCCTGGTATGACGAAATAAACCGTACATGCCAGGAGATTGCATCATCTTGGCTAGTTCCTCCGAACCCACTCAAACCGGTTTTGGCCCGAACTTCGGGAAACTTCGGTGCATGTACTGATTTTGTCAGACGAGGGTTGCGATTCTAAAAGCAAGGACGTGTTTTCGCGTGGTGGAGGGACAATTTTAACAGGGGATATTTTAGCTTTGTATCGCTCTAGGTGTTGCTAGGCGGGGCACACCTTGTTCCGACAACTGGCGGCAGACGTAGAATTTTTTTTCACGGCTGAGAACCGATTTAGTCCTTTGAACGGGACTGCTAAAAATTCCGGTAAACAAACGCGCCGACTATCCACGGGTAGATAAAATGTTGGATTGTTTTACCGGGAGAAGGCCATGCTGACATGTGGGCTATAATTCTAGTGGGCAATTCTGTATGATCTCTCTCGCGGCTGGCGGCTGTCGATTGTGTTAGACAATTTTCCTTTGTATTGGCTGATAGGCTAGCTACGCGATAGTGGAATTTGACAATATTATGATCACACCGGTTTGTGTGATATAGAGGTCTTCGCCGCTTTTCGTTGGGAAATCAGTTGTGTTCAATTCGGTCTGTGCTGTTAAATATATTTCTGGTGTATAGCCAGCTGAACTTGTCAACATTTCTTGGAAATAGTGTATCTATCGCATTTACTCATTAAACTTGGCGTCGCCGTATAAACAATATTATTGTCCTGTGATGGGCGCGCTGTGTTATTAGTAAGGCCTTCGCGGTATATTTCGTACTGTCGGCAACATATATAGGTCTGTGTAATGTGATAGTTAATCGTTTCACCTCTTTGAGAGACTTGATATGTTCAATTCGGTCCATGCTATTAAATATATTTCTGGTATATAGCCAACTGAATTGGCCAACATTTCTTGGAAATAGTGTATTACTCTATTCATTTATTGAACTTGGCGTCGCCGTGTAAACAGTATTATTGTCATATAATAAACGCGGTATATTGTTAGTAGTGGCATGTTGACCGTTCGTGACCAGTAGATTGGTAAACGCCTCAATTGTATTGAATGCGATTTGAGCCGGGAGGGCTATACAATATTCAAATATTTGTACCGTCTTATCATATAGAGCTAGTATATGGGCAAATTTGAATTTTAAGGAGGTCTTTCTCCATTGTCGCTCCAGGTGTTGCTGTATGATGGTGTCTTTAGTGCTTTGTTATTGTAGTAGACATTTGTGTGATAGATTTCCGCTATGTGGATTGACTTTTGTATGAGAGATTTCTGCTATGTGATAGTGTTAATGTATGATAGAAAATTTTGAAGTACAGTTGATACTGACGTTTGTGAGGACTTTGTGTGGGGAATACAATTGTGGGTTAATAGTAAATGCTCAGATTGTTCGCGTCTCAATATGACTTTGTTTTCTGCTAACGTTTTTCCCATCCTGATAAAAGGGAAACCCGTTTTTTCTTTGTGTTTCAAGATATTTTGTTGAACGGTTGGTTCCTAATTTGTATAGTTCCATTTATGTCGTGGTGTTCGTGATAGTCGAATTTGTCGGCTGTCAACTGGTCGGCTAAAAAATCGCTCGTCGGGTCGATTTTCTGGATTAATACAGATAAATATTGCCTATATTTTGGTTGTCCAATACATGATTTTGATTGCTCAGTTGATAGTTTGGGGTATTGTCAGTCATGGAGCCCACATTCATGGCGATACCATGGTGTTGTCAGTGTGATAATAGTAATCAGACTTCCCTCGATCCTTTTGAAATGAGTTAATGACGTGTATTTCCTGTTTTTGTTTTCTCCCTTCTCTTAGATCAGTTCAGGAAATTATGCTAGTGTTTGAAATTCGATTGAATTGGAACGTGCCTATGTTCATCCTTGAGGGGTCTGAATGGTAGACTGAAGGTTATTGATGATGTTGGACACTATGATGGTGATGGAGGTTTTAGAGAAGCAGGTCAGCAAATGTTGGTTGTTGGCTTTAATTTGGTTGCACATTTAGAATTATTTTGGGAATGAGGGAGAGAGTACTAGTTCTTTGATTCAAAAGACATTCAGGTTGTAGATTTTCTCAGATGTGGAAGACTGGTTTAGCTGGTTTAACTGGTTTAGTTAAAGGTCAGTTTCCGATGTAGGATCCCATCGGTTTCCGACTTTGCCTAAACTAAATTTAAAGCTGTCCTAAATTATTTAAGCTCAATCAGAATCTAACAACATAGAGTACTATTTCCCGAGATCAGAATAAACATACAGGGTTGAGACTCCTTGGGTATGCAAATTAGTTTTATAGAGTGGTTTGGTTACAATCTAGTTTCCATTGTGCGCAACGCACTTACCCTTGATACAGTTTACCATCTTGAGAAGACAGACTATTTCCTGGTTGTATTTGAACTCGGGAGTTATTAACTCCTCGATGTGGTCCAATCTTAAATTCAGTTTGTATTATGTGTTGCATTCCTCCAGGCACGGGAGACAGTGCTGATTGAATGTTTATTAATTTTGAACACCGGTGGCCTGGCTTTGGCTTTTGGGCACAATTGATAATTGATTTTTTTTCTCTCCCAGGTCCACCCTGGGTTTCTTTAATGCACTATTCATAATTAGTTGCAAATTGAAATAGTGCAAGTTGCAACGCGTTGACTGTGTGGTAGCACGTGTTGTACTTGTTCTAGAGATGGGTCTTGTTCTTTTTCTTTTTCGCTAATGGATGTAGCTGAATAGGCACACTAGAACGTGTTAACTGCGGTAACACGTGTGCATTTGGTTCATGAATGCGTTTCATTATTTTGAACTCATGAGCAATGAACATGTTCAAATATTTTCTATTGTTCAAATCGCTTTTCGTCCATGGTCCGTCGTTCGTCGTCCGTCGTCTGTCCGTCAGTCCGTCAGTCCGTCCGTCAGTAAACAATTCTTGTTATCGCGATTTCTCAGAAACTGCTTTATGGATCTTTCTCAAATTTGGTACACAGGTTCACCTTGGGGTCTAGTTGCGCAAGATACTTTTTCTGGTCCGATTCGAAAAATCCAATATGGCCACAAGGCAGCCATCTTGGATTTCCCCATGAAATATTGTTATCGCGATTTCTCAGGAACTACTGTATGGATCTTTCTCAAATTTGGTACTCAGGTTCCCCTTGGGGTCTAGTTGGGCAAGATACCTTTTCTGGTCCGATTTGAAAATCCAATATGGCCACCAGGCAGTCATCTTGGATTTCCCATTGAAAATTTATCGTCATTTCTCAGATAGTACTGCATGGATCTTTCTCAAATTTGGTACACTGGTTTCCCTTAGGATCTAGTTGTGCAAGATACCTTTTTCGGTCCGAATCGAAAATCCAATATGGCCACAAGGCAGCCATCTTGGATTTCCCCTGAAACCTTGTTATCGCGATTTCTCAGGAACCACTGCATGGATCTTTCTCAAATTTGGTACTCAGTTTCCCCTTGGGGTCTAGTTGTGCAAGATACCTTTTCTGGTCCGATTCGTAAATTCAATATGGCCACAAGGCAGCCCTCTTGGATTTCCCCATGAAACCTTATCGCGATTTCTCAGGAAGTACTGCGTGGATCTTTCTCAGATTTGGTACACAGTTTCCCCTTGGGGTCTCGTTGTGCAAGAAACCTTTTTTGTTCAATTCCACAATCCAATATGGCCATGAGGCAGCCATATTGGATTTCCCGATGAAACTTTATCGTCATTTCTCAGGAAGTACTGCATGGATCTTTCTCAAATTTGATACACAGGTTCCCCTTAGGGTCTCGATATGCAAGATGCCTTTTTCGGTCCGAATCGAAAATGCAATATGCGCAACAGGTGGCCATCTTAGACTTCCCCATGAAATTTTGTTATCGTGATTTCTCAGGAAGTACTTCCTGGATCTTTCTAAAATTTGATACACAGGTTCCCCTTGTGGTCCAGTTGTGCAAGATACCTTTTCTGGTTCGAATCCAAAACCCAATATGGCCACAAGGCAGCCATCTTGGATTTCCCCATAAAACCTTGTTATCGCGATTTCTCAGGAACTACTGCATGGATCTTTCTCAAATTTCGTACACAGTTTCCCCTTTGTATCTATTTGTTCAAGATACCTTTTCTGGGCCGATTCGTGAATCCAATATGGCCACAAGGCAGCCATCATGGATTTCCCCATAAAAGCTTGTTATCGCGATTTCTCAGATAGTACTGCATGGATCTTTCTCAAATTTGGTACACAGGTTTCCCTTAGGATCTAGTTGTGCAAGATACCTTTTTCGGCCCGAATCGAAAATCCAATATGGCCACAAGGCAGCCATCTTGAATTTCCCCATGAAACCTTGTTATCGCGATTTCTCAGGAACTACTGCATGGATCTTTCTCAAATTTGGTACACAGTTTCCCCTTGGGGTCTAGTTGTGCAAGATACCTTTTCTGGTCCGATTCGTAAATCCAATATGGCCACAAGGCAGCCATCTTGGATTTCCCCATGAAACCTTATCGCGATTTCTCAGGAAGTACTGCGTGGATCTTTTTCAGATTTGGTACACAGGTTCCCCTTGGGGTCTAGTTGTGCAAGAAACGTTTTTTGTTCGATTCAAAAATGGCCACCAGGCAGCCATATTGGATTTCACGATGAAACTTTATCGTCATTTCTCAGGAAGTACTGCATGGATCTTTCTCAAATTTGATACACAGGTTCCCCTTGGGGTCTAGTTGTGCAAGATACCTTTCCTGGTCCGATTTGAAAACCCAGTATGGCCAACAGGCAGCCATCTTGGATTTTCCCATGAAACTTTATCGTCATTTCTCAGGAACTATTGCATGGATCTTACTCAAATTTGGTACACAGGTTACCCTTAGGGTCTCGATATGCAAGATGCCGTTTTCGGTCCGAATCGAAAATGCAATATGCTCAACAGGCGGCCATCTTAGACTTCCCCATGAAATTTTGTTATCGTCATTTCTCAGGAAATACTTCCTGGATCTTTCTAAAATTTGATACACAGGTTCCCCTTGTGGTCCAGTTGTGCAAGATACCTTTTCTGGTCCGATTCCAAAATCCAATATGGCCACAAGGCAGCCATCTTGGATTTCCCCATAAAACCTTGTTATCGCGATTTCTCAGGAATTACTGCATGGATCTTTCTCAAATTTGGTACACAGTTTCCCCTTGGGGTCTAGTTGTTCAAGATACCTTTTCTGGTCCGATTCGTGAATCCAATATGGCCACAAGGCAGCCATCTTGGATTTCCCCATGAAACCGTATCGCGATTTCTCAGGAAGTACTGCGTGGATCTTTCTCAGATTTGGTACACAGGTTCCCTTTGGGGTCTAGTTGTGCAAGAAACCTTTTTTGTTCGATTCCAAAATCCAATATGGCCACCAGGCAGCCATATTGGATTTCCCGATGAAACTTTATCGGCATTTCTCAGGAAGTACTGCATGGATCTTTCTCAAATTTGATACACAGTTCCCCTTGGGGTCTTGTTGTGCAAGATACCTTTCCTGGTCCGATTCCAAAATCCAATATGGTCAACAGTCGGCCATCTTGGATTTTCCCATGCAACTTTGTTATCGTGATTTCGCGGTACGAATCGAAAATCCAATATGGCCACAAGGCGGCCATCTTGAATTTCCCCTTGAAACATTGGTATCGTGAATTCTCAGGAAATATTTCATGGGTCCTAGTAATGCAAAATAACTTCTTTTTGTCAGATTCGAAAATACAATTAATACGGTATTCTCAAGTTGTGACGTTGCATCACAAGAGTCGGCGGATCAAACGGTGGGTTATATTCTATATATTGACTATAGAGAATATCCATACCTTCACCTTCCATATCAAGGAGTTCAAATAATTCGGAATTGAAATGTATTTCTTCAAATTTTAAATCAGTTTTCTTTAGTCCATGCAGTAGCAAGTGAACTGCCCCACCCTTTCGTCTGCCAGCGGGGCGGCTACATGAAGGGACGTCACTCTTGTGACTCAATGTCACAACTCGACAACTGTAGACTATTGCATGTTTCGATCCAAGGGAGATAATCTGGATTCAGGCACTTTCGAAGTTTCAACATTACTGCACGGACTGGGTCCCTTCAGTATTAAGTATTGTACCATCTTACTATTTTCGAGCATGGTATCTTAAAAGAGATAGCTCAAACTAGCCCAGTAAACAGAACAGAATTAGCATTCGTTCCTAATTATAAAATCTTAAGTATGTTTCATAGCCCATGCCAAAATGTCAAAGGGATTGGTGTTCGCTTCCAGTACCCAATGATGACACGTGCAAAAAATAAATAAAAAAAATACTACAAAACGGAGTCGAAGGATCCTCCGCACAAGTACATTCACTTTCAGACTAACTTTGGTCATTTCTCTTGTATTATAACAACCAACATAAGTACAGTTTCTAGAAATCTTGAAACTCCTGAAACTTAGATTATATCTTGGTGTTTTTCAGTGTCCCTTTTTCGATCTTTTTCGCTCAGATTCGAAATTCTGTAAACAAAATTACAAATCAATCGTTGTTCTTAGTAACAATGAACAAAAAGATCCTCTAGTCGTTAGCTTACAATTATCGAACAATGGTGGGCGCCAAGATCATTCAAGATCTCTCGTTTAGGTCTGAGAAGTTGATACTACGGGTTATTTTTGGTGTCAAATTTTGAGATACTGTTGTGGACTGTTTTTTTATTATTTTGTTTCAGTGATTTTCTGGAGCGGAGAATCACTGAGCGCGAGGAGTTGACATTATTATTTATTTTTTTGGTGTCAAATTTGGTGTTTTGTAGGGGACAAAATATGTGGATTGTTTTTCGTTTATTTCAGTGAGTTTCTGAAATGAAAAATCACCGAGAGTTTCTAGCCCACCATCACCAGATGGTGGGCTGTTCAAATCGCTTTCTGTCCGTGGTCCGTCGTCCGTCCGTCGTCCGTCCGTAAACAATTTCTTGTTATCGCGATTTCTCAGGAACTACTGCATGGATCTTTCTAAAATTTGGTACACAGGTTCCCCTTGGGGTCTAGTTGTGCAAGATACTTTTTCTGATCCGATTCGAAAATCCAATATGGCCACCAGGCAGCCATCTTGGATTTCCCCATGAAACCTTGTTATCGCGATTGATCAGGAACTTTTCTGGTCCGATTCGAAAATCCAGTATGGCCACAAGGCAGCCATCTTGGATTTCCCCATGAAACCTTGTTATCGCGATTTCTCAGGAACTACGTACTGCATGGATCTCTCTCAAATTTAGTACACAGGTTCCCTTGGGGTCTAGTTGTGCAAGATATCTTTTCTGGTCCGATTCGAAAATCCAATATGGCCACAAGGCGGCCATCTTGGATTTCCCCATGAAACATTGTTATCAGGAATTCTCAGGAACTACTTCATGTGTCTTTCTCAAATTTGGTACACAGGTTCCCCTTGGGGTCTAGTTGTGCAAGATACCTTTTCTGGTCCGATTCGAAAATCCAATATGGCCACAAGGCGGCCATCTTGGATTTCCTCATGAAACATTGTTATCATGAATTCTCAGGAACTACTTCATGGATCTTTCTCAAATTTGGTACTCAGGTTGCCCTTGGTGTCTAGTTGTGCAAGATACCTTTTCTGGTCCGATTCGAAAATCCAATATGGCCACAAGGCGGCCATCTTGAATTTATCCATGAAACCTTGTTATCGCGATTTCTCAGGAACTATTGCATGGATCTTTCTCAAATTTGGTACACAAGTTCCCCTTGGGGTCTAGTTGTGCAAGATACCTTTTCTGGTCCGATTCGAAAATCCAGTATGGCCACAAGGCGGCCATCTTGAATTTCTCCATGAAACCTTGTTATCGCGATTTCTCAGGAACTATTGCATGGATCTTTATCAACTTTGATACACAGGTTCCCCTTGGGGTCTAGTTGTTTAAGATACCTTCTCTGGTCCGATTCGAAAATCCAATATGGCCACCAGGCGGCCATCTTAGATTTCCCCATGAAACTTTGTTATCGTCATTTCTCAGGAAGTACTGCATGGATCTTTCTCAAATTTGTTACACAGGTCCCTTGTGGTCCAGTTGTGCAAGATACCTTTTTTGACCCGATTCGAAAATCCAATATGACCACCAAGCGGCCATTTTGAATTTCCATGTGAAATTTTGTTATCGTGAATTCTCAGGAACTACTGCGTGGATCTTAGTCAAATTTGGTACAGAGGTTCCCCTTGTGGTCTACTTGTGCAAGATATCTTTCCTAGTCCGATTCCAAAATCCAATATGGCCACCAGGCGGCCATCTTGGATTTCCCATGAAACATTGTTATTGCGATTTCGCAGGAACTACTTCATGTATGGATCTCTCTCAAATTTGGTACACAGGTTCCCCTTGGGGTCTAGTTGTGCAAGATATCTTTTCTGGTCCGATTCGAAAATCCAATATGGCCACCAGGCAGCCATCTTGGATTTCCCCATGAAACTTTAACGTGATTTCTCCAGAAGTACTGCGTGGATCTTTCTCAAATTTGGTACACAGGTTCCCCTTTGGGACTAGTTGTGGAAGATATCCTTTTCGGTCCGATTTGAAAATGTAATATGGCCACCAGGTGGCCATTTTGCATTTTCCCATGAAACTTTATCATGGTTTCTCAGGAAGTACTGCATGGATGTTTCTCAAATTTGGTACACAGGTTCCCCCTGTGGTCCGGTTGCGCAAGATACCTCTCTTGGTCTGATTCGGAAATCCAACATGGCCACCAGGTGGCCATCTTGAATTTCCCATTGAAACATTATCGTGAATTCTCAGGAAATACGTACTTCATGGATTTTTCTGGAATTTGGTACTCATGTCCCACATGGAGCCTAGTTGTGCAAGATACATTTTTTCGTCCGATTCGAAAATCCAAGTTACGCCTCAAATTAATACGGTATTCCCTGAGTTGTGACGTTGCATCACAAGAGTAGGCGGATCAAACGGTGGGGCATATTCTATATATTGACTATAGAGAATATCCATACTTTCACTTTCTATATCAAGGAGTTCAAATGATTCCGAATTAAAATGTATTTCTTCAAATTTCAAATCAGTTTACCTTTTAGTCCATGCCTTTGCAAGTGAACTGCCCGATCGTTTCCTCTGCCGACGGATCGGCTACACGAAGGGACGTCACTCTTGTGACACAACCTCACAACTCGACAACTGTAGACTACTGCGTGTTTCGATCCAAGAGAGATAATCAGGATTCAGACACTAAAGTTTCAACATTACTGCGCATACCGGATCCCTTCAGAATTAAGTTTTGTACCATCTTACTATTCTCGAGCATGGTATCTTAAAAGCGATAACTCGAACTAGCCCAGTAAACATAACAGAAATAGCATTCGTTCCTCATTATAAAATCTTAAGTATGTTTCATAGCTCATGCGAAAGTGTCAAAGCTTTGTCTTCGCTTCAATTCGAAATTCTGCAAACAAAATTGCAAATCATTGATTTGTTCTTAGTAACAATGGACAAAAAGATCCTCTTGTCATTAGCTTACAATTATCGGACAATGGTGGGCGCCAAGATCCTTCAGGATCGCTCGTTTAATTTATTTGATTGGATTGTGGTTGGTATTCTTCATTTCTTTTGAATTGTTTGCAGCAATCGTGTGTCATTCCACTTTGGACTGACTTTCATTTGCTTCAGTGAGTTTCTGAATTGGAAAATTACTGAAAGTCTTTGAATGTATTTGATTGGATTGTGATTGCGTATTCTTTATTTCTTGAATTGTTCGCAGCAACCGTATGTCATTCCACTTTGGACTGACTTTCATTTGTTCTAGTGAGTTTCTGAATTGGAACATTACTTAAAGTCTTTGAATGAATTTGATTGGATTGTGATTGAGTATTCTTTATTTCTTTTGAATTGTTTGCATCAACCGTATGTCATTCCAGTTTGGGTTGTCTTTCGTTTATTTCAGTGAGTTTCTGAAATGGAAAATCACTGAGAGTCGTTGAATTTATTTGAGTGAATTGTGACTGGGTATTCCTTTTTTGTTGACTTGTTTGCATATACCATATATATCATTCCACGTTGGTTGAACGGGCAGATTTAGGGCCCGTTGATGTGTCAATGGTTATGCAGGAAGCACTGCAAAAAATTGAAGGGGGTAAGTAGTCGAAAGATTTTATGTATGCGATTTCGCTTAGTGCCAGGCATATAGCCGGTAAGTCTGGACCAATTGGATAGAGAACTAGACGCTCAAGGTCAGCAAATGGTTGAATAGGGTCAACAGTTGGGTCAGTTTGGTGAAGGGGTGGGTGTTCATGGGTGCCGATTGAGTCAACTAGATAATAGGGTCGCGTTGGACCGCCGGTGGCGGGATGTCCCTTAGAGGTTCCGCCTGACACTGGCGTTCCTTGGAAGGTTTCGTAGCCCTTATGGCCTAGGCCGACTTCCCCGTGACCGACACGTTCCGGCGACGGCAGCAATTTTTGGAACCAACTCTCTCGGGGATGTTCGAGATTATTTCCTGAATATTTCTGAGTGTTCATCAATCTGCGGTCTACGGGATCGCTGGCCTGGTGGGGGTGGAGTCTGTGTGGTGTGGCGGCTGGGAGTGTCCGGTGGCTACGAGTGTCCGTCTCCTTTCTTTTAACTGAGGTGGGCCATTTTTGAATCGCTAGATGTCCGCCCTTGGTGAAATGATAAAAGATATGACAACGAACGCTGGTTCCCGGCACACTCGTATCCATCCGACCAGTTGTTGCAATATGTGTATTGCTCTGTGATCTACAGGATGGTTGGCCTGGTGGGGTGGAGGTGATGTGCGGTGTGCACCCTCGGTTCCCCGGGAAGTGGCTACCTGGCTGCCAGAGATTCTGGCCGTGATTGAGGAACCGTTACGACATCGTCCTCAGTGTGGTGTTGTATAGATTGTCATTGGTGAGGTCATAGTTTGTAGTGTTGTATAGATTGTCATTTGTGAAGTCTTGTCTGGGGTCCAAGTTGTCTGGTATGTGTTGTCAAGGCTGGATGTTTTTGTCTTTTGTTTTCGTGTGATTATGTTTGAACTCATGTTGATGTTTTTAGTAAGATGGTGTTGGATGTTCTTGTTTTCCTTGATTCTCAGAGGAGAGAAAAAAAAGATTAAAGTATTCTGGGAAACTTACAGTATTCAAGTATGAGGCGGTGTTCGCGTGACGGTGCAAATCCACCAATCTCGGAAGCCTCGACTTATGTGAGCTAATCACGATATGATCTGAGAGAGTTGGAGTTTCAGACAGTCACATGTAGGACGTTTAATGTTGATTCAGTTGGGGGGAAACTTTTCCGGATGCTGGTAGGCAATAATGGAAGGGCTAAATAAGAGGATCCCTTGCCCTCGACCATCACGACCCTTCTGACGACCGCAGCTATGTTAATCGTGCCCTAAACCCGGGCACTTGAGTCATCTTTAGGAGTCTCCGGGGGTTGACTTTGCCCATTCGGTTGACTAGCGCATTTGGGGAATGAACAGAATGGGAATGCTGGTTAGGCAGGTACCACTGTTAGTGTTAGATTTTCGCTGTGCTGGGGATGGCCTGTGGATGGGTTTTGATTTTCTCTTGGCCTATGGGTGTGTGGTGGATTTTGGAGATGGGGTCTTGGTTGTTGGGGAAATGAAGGTTTTGCAGTTTGAGTTTTTATGGAGTGGTGACTTGTTTAATGTGGGCTCTATTTTGTTCTGCCAGTGACAGCTTTTTGGGGATATGTTCATGTGGCCATCACGTATATGCAGTGGAGGATAAATTGTATTTGGTTTCGTTGTACAGGATGTTTATTTGAAGCATTGTGAAAGTGAGCTTTTGAATTTCTGTTTTATTGCACAGGATGTTTATTTGGAGCACTGTGAAATTGAGTTCCAGAACCAAATTGTTGCCAATGTGTTATGTTATGTAATGTGTATTCGGAACTATTGTTCTGGAGTTATCGTGTGTGTTGGAGAACTCCGGTGTGTGTTGAACGCTGTGGTTTACGCTGCGGCGTTGTATGTGTTATGTGTGAAGAACCCTCGTGTGCGTCGAACACTGGTTTATGCTGCGGTGTTGCAAGTGTAGTGTGTGAGAAACTCTTGTGTGTGTCGAGCATTATGGTTTGCGCTGCGGCGTAAAACGTGTAGTGTGTTATGTGTGGAGTGTGATGCGTTGTAATGAACTAGGTGTGTTAAAGTATTATATGTAAGGGGAACCGGCTGCTGGAGGCCTGGGTTCGATAGTTGCTGTGTGGAATTTCTAGAGACTCTGTGATGTAGATTTATGCGTTAATTGCATTTCTATGTGAAGTCTGTTGAGATTTTATAACTGTGTGTTCTTTGCAGGGTTTCCTATGTGTCTTAAGCTATGTGGTATGTTCATGAAAGTCTATGTGAGGTGAAGTTTAACATATGGAGTTACTTGGAGGAGATATAGTAAGGGAATATGTAGCGCGGTTAGCCATGTCGGAGACCTGGGGTTGAGGTAGACGCGTCCCTCTTCATCCCATGTGTTGGCCATGGAGCCCTGGCGGAAGTTGTCTATCCGCCATCTGGCAGTGGGTGTTTTGGTTTATCGTGAATCCGATGGGGCACAACAGCCACCATTCGGGGAGTGAATAAATGCGTCATTATTTTATTATAGTCTCAATCCTCTTCTAGTTATGAGCTCAATGATTTTGTGAGTGTGCGCTTGATATCTGTGGAGGTGTAGCGATTATGCTTGTGTTATTCCTCTACAGATATTCTTTCTAGTGAGGTAGCCATTTGCTGGGGTGGGTGTGCGCTGCTTCGTCGTGTCTGAATACACGCAGACTGCTGACTCCTTGTACATTCGTCTTTGTGGGTTCCCTCTCTACTAGAAAGTGTTGGTCGGTGGTGAAGACGAGCCTTGAAATTATTAGGGGAGAGAGAATGGGGTGCCCAATTTATGGTCTGGACGGCTAGTAGTTTAGAGGCTTGTTCCAGTCGTGGATTGTATGATGTTTTTAGTGTTTAGTGCGGCCATGTAGCTGGTAGGCTGGCCTGCCATACCAGTCGTGGGTTGGATCATGTTTTTTGTATCTATTACGGCCATGTAGCTGGTAGGCTGGCCTGCGGATTATATTTTTAAGAAATAAAGTGATCAGTGTCATGAGGCGGACCATTTGAGTGAGTTTTTAGTGGGTTTGGGTGTAATTACAGACAGTCTGCTAACGAGGCTGGACTAATGGGATGGTTATCATTTTTTGGAAGTTGGGTATTTTTAGGGAGCAGTGTACTTTTGTACACTGCATGTTACGGATTTTGACACATGTGATATAACATGGAGAATTCACGTCTTTGTCTCGTATTTTAGTAATTGTTGGCAGCGCTGGAACGGCGGTTGCCTGGGATAAGGAAGGGTTATAGAAGGGCGAATTAAGATCTTCGCAAAAACGAAAACGGGGAGGGGTGTTGTAGAGCCCGGAACTGTTAGTCCCTGGTATGGCGAAATAAACCGTACATGCCAGGAGATTGCATCATCCGGACTAGTTCCTCCGAACCCACTCAAATCGGTTTTGGTCCGAAGCGAGAACTTCGGGAATCTTCGGTGCATGCACCGATTTTGTCAGACGAGGGTTGGGATTCTAAGAGCAAGGACGTGTTTTCGGGTGGTGGAGGGACAATTTTAACGAGGGATATTTAGATTTGTATCGCTCTAGGTGTTGCTAGGCGGGGGACACCTTTCTACGACAATATAATCATCAATTACAAAGCTATCGCCTGAAACATTCTCTTTCGAAACAGTCGTGAACACTTCACAAGATAGCGACAGAGTGACCTAAACCAGGTAAACAGTAACAAAAGAAATTGGGAGCCTGGAATATGTTTGGAAAACCAAAAACAGTTCCAAAATTGTACCAGTGCGACATAAATGGTTGCATATGTAAATGACAGTCCAGATAACTGTTCATGTGGGGCAGTTTTATTACAACGGTATCCTTATTGAACTGTTTTCGGTGTCAGTTCACTCTAGTCCTCCCCATAGACATCCGCTCCAAGTTTTACGACTTTCCGATCGAAATAATTTCACGAACCCTATCGGGCGTTAGATGCGGTACACACTTCGATTTTATCCCGATATCAGGCATACCTAAAACCTATTTTGAAGTTTAAGGTCTCGTCATATTATTCATGCGAAATGCCAAAAAAAAATATATTTTTTCACGGAACAATGATGACTCTTGTAGTATTTTAAAATCAATCATTATAATTTACCATAAAGGTCAACATACCCCACCAACGGTATTACCCTACAGTAAATTACGGAAGCCTAATCTTCCCTAACTGGGTACCACTGTCGCGAGAAACGGGTCTATGTGGTCTTCTTTATCGATCCAGTTAGCTCTTTGTATTGTACATGTATATATAAGACTATTCTCAGGACATACATTTATGTAAAAATTTATACCCTATACGTATGTATTTATTTCTTAAAATTTATTCTCTTATCTGTGCATTTAGTCTCTAGTACCGGTATATAGAATATATCCTTGTTTACGGAACCTGTAAATGGGATTTCTGGGCCTCTTGGTCATCCTTGGAAATAAATACATAGAAAAATATGAGTGTGGAGGAGCCAAAACAATGATCGTTCACAAACAAGATCAACCTCATAAATATATTGTATATCACACAATAAATCATACAGACTACACAATGCTGATGTTTATCCAATTTCACACAATTTGGAGATAGAAATGCAAGACAGCTGCTTCTTTCCCGAATCGCTAGCTTTGTTGACCTATAATTCCCTGAAAGAGGGCCCAATTAACGAAGACAAATGTCAATTCACCCTCCATAGTAGATTTGGCATCAATTTTCAACCATTCTAAATCAATTGAGAAGTTTAAATTTACCTTACGTTACACGGTCACGCCTATCGGTTCTCAGATTATAGGGCCCTATCTTTGTTTGCTGTTCATGAAGCATTAAGGTGAATAGCGGCACATTCCAAAACGACCAGTTTGGTTAAAATCACTGAAATCAGTTTCTGAAGATGATTAAGTCCCTGTTAAGTTTTCAAGGCGTGCAAAACTAGTGCCAGATTGTATTTACAGGAGAATCGCTGATGATCAACTGCCATGATACCATCTATGTATGTAATATGTTCAATTACAGAATCTCGCTTCATCAACTTATGTGGAGATGGTAGGACCACGAGTAGTGGTACCGTTCATCTGGCGTATTTCCAGTCTCTTGCTGATGACCGTAAACAGAACTGTGAATGTGTTATAACGGGAGCTGGATATCGTCTGACAGCAGTATCTGTGTCTGTTCCCAAAGTAAGAGACGATTGTCCTTCCTCGTCACTACTTATCCAGGGAGAGAATACCATTGCGAACCACAGCACATCGACCAGTCGTGGTATTACTTTGGTGAATGAGATATTAGTGCCAGGAGAAGAAAGGATCCAGCTCGAGTACCGTCATAATTGTGATCCTTATAATGTTGTCTCAATTTGGTTTAAACTTGAACCAACAAATCTCGGTAAGTATAATTTCTTAACTACTGTCCTTTCTTCCCCACCCTGTCTGCGACTATTATATCCTAACTTTTATAGTTTCATAACAGATATCTCAGGTGACTTGGTATTTATTTATTTTAAATTTAAATAGCAACTTCCTTCATGCAAACATACACTTGCCAGGT